>CABHPQ010152201.1:0-20268 GCA_902168405.1 Peromyscus aztecus | reverse complement strand
TCTATCTATCTATCTATCTATCTATCTATCTATCTATCTATCTATCTGTCATCTACCTACCTATCATATATATACATATATATAAATATATACACATACAACCATATTTTGCTAGTTATTTTAAAAAATAAATAAAAGAAGAGGATAGGAAAGTGGGTTGATATCCAGGGAGAGTGGTAGGGAGGAGTTGGGGTGGATATTATCAAGCTACATTATACTAATATATAAAAATGTCAAATAATAAACTAAAATAATCTTTTAAATGTATTATTTTAGTATGGTTTTGTTGGTGACCTTTTTGATATTACCTGGCAACAACAGTCCTCTAATTCAAGTCAATCATGATATTCTCTATCTGGAGTTATCATCAGTTTCCAAAGTTTGAAATGTTCAGTCTCATGACTATCTCCAATTTTCATAACAAAGACAAAGTCCTTGGCCACTTAAGACTGACACAGTGCTTATAGACTGAGGATTTCTCATGACATCCTTCTCAGGTTTGATCATTTTCTAAAATGTTTCATAAGACCTCAGGGTGGCACTTTACTTCAGTTTACTATTTTATTTTTTAATACACACACACACACACACACACACTACAATTCAGGAGCAGTCAAATGAAAAAGGTTCAAAGGGAAGATATGGTACATGGGTCTTTTATATACTCTCAGGCTACATCACTTTCCCAATACCTCTCTTTATTCAGCAACCTAGGAGATGCTCTGAGGTTTTCTTTTTTTATATGTTAATTGTATAAAACAGTGAATTTCATTATGACCTTTTTCATGCAATTAACCTGTATGAGGCATTGTCTCTTAGTTATTTCCTTTGTTTAAGAGTTTTTGTAGACCTTGATCTCCAACTCCCTTAACTTTCCTGTAGGTGGGTGGGCTTAAAGTTTTATGCCTCTGTTCATTTGGTATTTCTGGTCATCATTACTGTCATAAACATAAACTCAAAAGGGTTGTCACTAGATATGGTGTTCCAGACCTTTAATCCAAGCAGGACACAGGGGCAGAACACTTACAATTTCCTGGCCAACTTGATCTACATAGTGAGGTCCAAGCCAACCTAAGCTATATTGTGAGATCCTGCCTAATAAAACCAAAAGAAAAACAACTACAACAAAAAGACAGAGAAGAAGGGAGGAAGGAAGGGAGGGAGGCAGGAAAGGAAGAAAAGAAAAGAAAAGAAGAGAAAAGAAGAGAAAAAAAGAAAGAAGGAGGACCTAGGGTAGAGCTGCATTGGTAGAATGGTTGCTTTAGCATGCATAATGTCCTGGGTTCAAAGCCCTGCACTGCATAAACTGGGTGCATTGGTGGACAACTGTACTCCTGGCATTGGAGAGGTAGAGTCAAGAAGAACAGAAAGTCAAGATCCACCTCAGGTACATAGTGAATATTAGGCCATCCCAAGGTATAAGAGACCCCTCACAAAGGTGGGAAGTGTCTTATTAAAAGTAACAGAAAATATTCCCATTGCTCAGGATATTCTAATAGTCACTGGACAAAGACCAAGTATATACTTCTTATTATACCCAGCAACATTATCTTTTCATCTGTTGTACTATGATACCCATAACACTCCAAGGTATTTCAGCACCATATTTATAACTAATTCAATGTCATCTCCAATTATTGATGAAGCCAACTTTTTACTGTTGATCCATAAAGTTATTATTTAAATGATCTCAATATTTAGATCAGATAAAACTAAGAAAGGACTTTCAAACAATGAAGTTTACATTTATCCTCACAAATACAATGCTGTGACCATACTAAGTGCTCAATAAACATTTGATAGTAGAATAGCAATGAAATTAAAATACACACTGTTGTAACTTTGTTCAAGACTGAAATGGAGCTATAGACAAACATTTGTCCTAAGTACTACCCCATGAGACATAGACGCCAACTGTATAGTTTCAAAAGAGTTATACAAATAATGGATACAAAATAAAATAATTGTTTGCATACCTGCTAATTTGTAAGATTTAATTATTTTACATGGAAATTACTTTTGTCTTCAAAATCATATAACCCTATTCATTAAGCCTTACATAATTGCAAGTAACTTTAATATCATATGTATTATTTTACCTGGAAATCATGTTAACAAACAATGGTTTTGATGTTATTTTTCCTTTACTAGAAGTGTTTTCCACATGTCTGATAAAATGCATTGTACAATATTTCAAGGAGGCATTCAAACATATGGAGATAAGCAAAGGCTTACCCACCCCAAATATAACTCCTTCTATGCATCAAAAAATGTAAGGAGAACACAGCTCAGTGAGACAGTATGTGCTTACAACACTTTTATTTTGAAATAAATGTGAGTTCTGGTGATATATATCTAAGAAGATATCCCATAGAATATTTAAAAAATATACACATACTTTACAAAATAATTGCTTTTCTTTTGAAGACTTTAAGTTATACATTGCCTATGTTAGTATGACAGAATTTGGGACATAAATTAACAACGTGTCACATCAAGAGACTTAAGCACATAGCTATCCAAACTACAGTTTTTCATCTTCACTATCTTTTTGAAATATAGCAAAGCTCAGATTAACAATAATTCTTCTCTGTCTTGATTTTGGCATACACAAATGTAAGGGTGAGAAGCCATTCTACAGAGCAGTAGTGTGCCTTTAAGCATACAGAACAGTAAGCAAGACTATGAATTCATTACTCCAGGACAATACAGCAGCTAGGGCAGACTTACTTATCCTTAACTCATGTTTTAAAAGGAGTAGATTATACATAATTGAAAGAGATCAAGTTCTTTTTTTGTTGTGAGATCAAGATCACACAACAGCATCATGTTGTGTGTACAATTCTTTGCCATAAATATTACATGATGCAAGTGAGTATTTACCATAGAAAAGTAAGCAAATATGCTAGCATCCCAACAATTTTATTAAAAATATGAAGTAGCTTTGAAGCTAGCAATTCAGGAACATATTATTTATTTATATTAATTGGAGAAAGTCCATCTGAATTAGTGAAGAAATTTGATTTAGAGAGTGTTTTAACATATATTTGGTTTTATAATGTGATAATTCAAACTATTAACTACTATCAGAGTTAATAGCAGGGATTTTGATGAACTTACATTAATCACAGTTGTGACTCATTTATAACAAATATATTAATAGAATGCAAATGCATGCTTTGAAAAGTCTAAAAGACAATGTGCATCTTAGTAAGGTAGTTAAATATTTCTCCTTTAAATTTCAGTCATGCCATACATTCACTTCCATTCTTCTAGAGGGAGTGGAAACACTGCCTATATGACTATGTGTGCAGTGAAGTATAAATTAATGAGACTTTAGAGCCAGTGAGATGGCTCAGTGGGTAAGGGTGTTTTCTGCCAAGCTAGATAACCTGAGTTTGATCTCCAGGATTTGCAAGGTTTGGTAGAAAGAGAGGACTGACTCCCGAGAACTGTCCTCTTACCCTTCACTCTCCCTCCCTCTCTCTCTGTCTCTGTCTCTCTCTCTGTCTCTGTCTCTCTCTCTCTCTCTCTGTCTCTCTCTCTCTCTCTCTCACACACACACACACACACACAATATAATCAAAGTATTTAAAAATTAATGAGATTTTATTGGCTAGTTAATAGGTATTATTAATAGGTGCAGAGTCATCTATCTACTCATGGCCCTGAAACATTTTTGATGAATTCTGTTGCTTCCAACATAGGGCAAATTTATAGGTTAGCTTTCATCCTAGCATTTTTCATTATGCCTTTATAAAGACTCATAAGGATAAGACTCATCAAGGATACTCCTTGATTCTATGGATACTTATAACTATCTGACCCCTTGAGACAGGGTCTCACTGTGTAGTCCTAACTATCTGGAACTAACTATGTAGACCAGGCTGATCAAACTCACAGAAATCTTCCTTCCTTGCCCCCTGAATGTGGGATTAAAAAAAGTGCACCACCACACTGAGCATGCTTCCTTTTATTTTTATGGCATGTAGATCATATTGTGTAATATGGATTTTTGAGTCAAAATGAGTTGGCATGATTTTACATTCAGTCTGTGTTACTTTGGAAAATTATTTAACCACTATATAGTAATTGTAGATTGAGGAAGTAACATAGGGTGGTTGTTAATAATAAATGAGTTGACACACTTTGTAGTTTAATAATAGTTTAAACATTTCAAATGTTTAGTAAGTAAACCTTTTCAAATACCTATTGGTCTTAGTTACAACATCAATTTCATAAGGCTTTCCCAAAGATTTATAGAGTTGGGTATTTGATTTTACTATATAAATTTTACAGTTAATTTTTCTTCTCATATCAATGACTTAAGTTATATTTGTTGGTTTCAGATCAGAATTCAGGTAGAACTAGATAAATTTTAGTGTGAGAGACTATTCATTGCAATTCTTGACATCAATGGATGAAGAATGCTTTGAAGGAAATCATGGACAGTTAAAAATTATGTCTTAAAGGATTCTCCTGTGTCTGTTTTCAGTGCTGTATTAAATTGGAAATGTGATGTATGGATACACCATCCTAGACTAGGACAGCTAGGATAGTTTAAAGAGGCTCTTATTTTTTTTTCTTTTTTTTAATTAAAATTTTTTTATTCATTTTACATACCAACCACACATCCCCCTCTCTTTCCTCCTCCTGCCCCCCAGCCTTTCTCCCCCAACCCCCTGCCCCGTTCCCTCCTCTGACAAGTTAAGGTCTCCTATGGGGAGTCAGCAGAGCTTGGTACATTCAGTTGAGACAGGTCCAAGCTCCCCTACCCCCGCATCAAGGCTGTGCAAGGTGTTCCATCATAGGTAGTGGGCTCCAAAAAGCCAGCTTATGCATCAAGTGGGAACTCATGAATGTTAGACCAACAGCTGTGGAGGCTCTTATTTTAATGCCTAAAATGTTATCCTTTTCTTAAGAATCACAACACCCCCCCCATAAGGCCTTGTGATCTCTCATTTTATATCCTCTTAATCTATTACAGACTCCTTTTCAACTTTCAGGATAAGCCATGTTTGATCTCTCACAAAATACCATTAAACAATAAAGCATTATAAAGCATTGGTTCTCAACCTGTGGGTCGCAATCCCATTGGAGGACACATATCAGTTATCCTGCCTATCAGATATTTACATTACAATTCATGACAGTAGCAAAATTACAGTTATGAACTGGCAAAAAATAATTCTATGGGTGGTGGTCACTGTGGTTATGCTGTTAAAGGGTCGCAGCATTAGGAAGGTTGCAAACAACTGCAATAAAGTAGAAACATCACAAAACTGAAATGCAGACTGATTAATCATTGTATTATGCAACAATGACTCCTTGAGAGAGTTTGTCTTATAACACAGCTATCATTGTGAATGTGCTTGGAAAAGTAGTCCCTTTGCTCCTCTGGTCCAGTTTCTCTCAAGAGTATAATATGGTAGGTTCAAGGACAACTTGGCTGCCTGTGTATGACCTTCCAAAGAACATTTAGATTAGGAGGTTGGTTACAACATAAGGTCAGGGGCTTTTGATTCTTGAGTTCCATGCTTCTCTCTGCAGAAGAGGATGATCACTGGGAAGACGTTTAAAGAGGTACATTCTGGGTGTAGGCTTCCGGCTGGCACTTTGCATCAATCTTCTCCAGTCAGCACCAATGCTTAGATGATATTCATTTATTATATCACACTCAGAAGGTAATGCAAATGATTTCTTGACTTTAGTTTGCAAAAAATAATTTGGGAGAACTCATTTAAAATGTCAGTGCATAAGTTTAATATACTCCCAACTCTTATAGCATCTAATACAATTAGTTATATGGAACCTTAAAGCCCACATTTTGAGTGAGGTCTACTAGAGATTCTAATATGGATGCTCCTTACACCTGACTTCAGAAAATGCCTTAGTTGATGCAATCAACAAAAAAGGCCTCCACTTTCTGATAATTACAGAATAGCACAGGCTCTGCAGTTACTCAAACTGCCAGTTAATATATGGCGCTTGTCTCTCTTCCACAGATCTTAAAACTCTAATACTGCTGCCTCCACAGTCATCACTTTTAATTATGTGAGAAATCCACTTCTTTCTTTGTTTGTGATTAAATATGTTTCCTAAGTATGACCA
Source organism: Peromyscus aztecus (assembly GCA_902168405.1). Lineage (NCBI taxonomy): Eukaryota > Metazoa > Chordata > Mammalia > Rodentia > Cricetidae > Peromyscus > Peromyscus aztecus. The sequence continues at coordinate 14,157 of CABHPQ010152201.1, read as the reverse complement.
AGAAAAAGCAATGAAAAATGCGTTACTAGCTAGATCATCACAAAGTCCCATCATTCCTACTACTTTCTCTGGTCTGTACTGTCTGGGAAAAGCCCAGTCCCCTCATATTTGTTAAATAACTCTTCCCTCTACTGGCACACTTACTAAAATTACTCCCACATTATTTTTGGAATAAAGCATTAAGTTTCAAGTTCAAAGCTCCATACTTTTTTCCAAGACTCATCTCAGTGTTTGAACTCACAGGTTGGGGAACATCCTTCATAAGCTCAAAGTGATAAAGGATAATTTGAGTAGCATTTTATTTTCCCAGTAGAATTAAATTGTAAGGAAATCACTCTACACTTTACAGCCAGGGGTCAAATTTCAAATTTCATGTTGAGGCTGGATATCTAAGGACTTTTGTCAATTCAGCTGTACGCCTTTATAAGTATTCCAAAAATAAATTGGCCTGAACTTTAGTATCAAACTAGCCTTGATTCAGCAATGACTGCTCAGGATTGATGAAACAATATTTTATGTGTCCGCTATCACCTTAAGGAATTTTATAAAAGATGAAATGAAGATCTGGGCATCATGACACACACCTGTAATTCCAGAGTATGTGAGGTAGAGGCAGGAAGATCAGGAGTTCAAGGCCAGCATTAATTGTGAAGTAAGTTCCAGGCCTGGGCTACATAAGACACCATCTGAAAGACAGAACAAATAAAACAAGAAAAGAAAGAATAAGATGAAATTATTTGGTGGGAGTACGTAGATTTTTTTGTTTGCATTTCTATATCAGCATCAGCATAGTGTGCGAAGCCAGTCTAAGAGTATACAATGTGGTTTTCAGTTTTGGAAAATTGGCCTGTATCTACCAAAGTACAGAATTTTCACAATGCCCTGGTAGATATAGATGTTCACCTTCCTGAGTTTTCCATTTTTTTTCTTTCATTATTATGTTACATACGTGTATGCTCACACATGTGTGCAGGTATACACACTCTACTTGTGTGCTTATAGTGTCAAAAGGTTGATTTTGAATGTCTTCCTCTGTTGTTCCCCACTTTGTGATTTGAAACAGGGTCTCTCACTCACTGTTTCAACGAGATTGACAGGCCAGAGAGCCCCAGGATGTACTGGATCCTACTAGGGATCCATAAGTGTACAAGGTGTGATATCTCAACAGAACAAATAAAGAAGCAAATAAGACACTCCATCAATCCTGCTGCTCTAATAAGAAATTAAAGAGAATTAAGAAAAATACATTTTTTTTGTTTGAAGGAATTTCTTTTATAATATATAAGCCTTAGTTAACGTATGGTAGATGTTATGTAAGTATATTATATGTGATTCTATGTGATATATAATACACATATTATAGTCCACAGCTGTTTGAGGCCTTCAGTAGTTGTTAGGGGTGAGAAACTACCCTGAAACCTGGGACCATTTCTAGTTAAACAGAATAATAAGTTGTTGTTCACAACTTGTGCCTGTTACTTTTCACTAGTCTGTCTAAAGCATTCACAGCTTTTGATTGAAATGTTCTGTTCCCATACTGCCAGTTTGGGCCACTTAAATCTTTATCTTTAGAAAATGAGTTTAATTTCTATAATTTTCAGTATATTTCCCACTGTTGACTTCTTCTTATTTTTCCTTTTTACCAGTTAAGTACTCATATGAGTCTTTCCTCACACTATTCATTACCTTCAACATTTTGCTACAATTTATTTTTCTTTATCGTTCATCACTTATATTAGCCTCAGAAATGAAAAGGCAGGACCTGATTACTATTTGTAGAATTTTCTCTCTTCATTTCCAGAACCTCTATCATATTGAACACAAAGTATATAATAGGAAAAAGTATGTGTTTCACAGGTCTTTACCCTAACTTTAAAGAATTCATTTAAATCCGCTCTAAATTTGATTCAATGTGTGACTAACTAAAGCAATTAACAGTGAACATGGGAGTAGCTCTAGAGAAACCCAGTGCAGAGAAAATACCTCTCCTTGACTTCCTGTTGACCTTTTGCTGTTCATAATTTCTTTTGTTTCTTCTCCCCTTGTCTTCTAGATTCCTTCCTACTGTCAACACACATTCTTCACCAATATTTGTAAAAGAATAAATTTGAAAAATAGCTGTACATATAATTGCCTAATAACTGAAAATCTTGTTATGAGATAAAAAATGACAAATATATGTATTTGTGTATAAATACTGTTTTGGAGACCATTTACATTGTTGAATGGCTAAACCTGGATAATTAACATATGGATTACTTCACATGGTTGCCATTTTTGTAATTAGAACACCTTATCTATGCTCTTAACATTTTTCAAGAGTGATGGCATGCACCTGCAATCCAAGTACCCAGGCGATGGGTGTAGGAGGAAGTAGAATTTAGACCAGCCTGAGCTACACTGTGAATTCCAAGTCAACATGAACTAACATGGACTATAAATGAGACCATGTTCCACAAATGAAATTAAACACATTTATTCACTGTGTTGTACACCAGATCTCTTGAAGTTATTTCTCCTTTGTAACTGAAATGTGGTATTTTTAAACACTAATTTTTCACTAATTTTTTGAACACTATTTTTTGAACACTAATTTTTTGAACACTATTTTTTGAACACTAATTTTTTGAACATTATTTTTCAAGGCTAATTTCCAACCACTCAGATCACCAGATAAAACCATGTTACTATCAATTTCTAGGTTGTAAAAACTTTTAGGTTCTATAGATGGGTAATTTTACATCATGTCTTCAAAGTCCATCTGTGTTATCACAAAGTACAATTTTCAAGCATTTATTCAATGAGGCTGTCTACAAAGAACTATTAACAAATGAATCAATAATTTACTTTTCTGTTGTACTTATATTTTAAATGGAGATCAAGGTATATCTGTGTTTTACAACTTGAACTGGTAATAAAAATTATTTGTTTGGTGAGAAATGGGTGGTCTTCCCTTTCCAGAAGGTAGAAACACTCACCATGAGTATCATTCTGACAATTCTTGGTCAGTTTTTACAGAGTGGGACTATTGAGGACAAGTCAGTACTTAATTATTCACTACCCTCTCAGTTTCATGTTGGTTATGCCACTGACACAGACAACAAACTTAAGCTAAAGTTTGACTTATTAACAATGCTTTGTAGGAAATAACTTCAATGTCCTTATTGAGCTCAAAGTGGAATTTTACATGTAACATGAGCCATTTCCTGAAACTGACTATGTAAAATCTTGATGATAATCTCTAATCTATTCAAACATCATAAAAAATAAATCGGTGTGGCTGGGAGCATAGTTCAGTTGGTAGAGTTCTTACTAACATTCACAAAACCCTGATATTGCATAAACCAGGTGTAGTGGTGCATGTCTGTAATCCCAACACTTAGATGAGGCTGTGTGGCATGTGCTGCTGCCTAGGGTCATGATGGTGTCCATGGTCTGTGCTGAGGCTGAGGTCTTCGGTCTGTGTTCCCACTAGAGGTCATGTTGTTGTCCAAGGTCCATGTTACCACCAAAGGCCATGTGGATATCCCTGGTCTATGCTGCTTCCTGAAGCCATGTTGTTGTCCATGGGCTGTGCTGCTGCCAAGGGCCATGATGGTCTCCGTGGTCTGTACTGCCACTGGAGACCATGCAGAGGTCCATGGTCCGTGCTGATACCCGAGAGTATGTGGATACCCATGGTCTGTGCTGTCACCAGAAACCATGGGGAAGTCCATGATCCTTGCTGCCACTGACTGTAAAGGGCAAGGAAGCTTCTTTTGTAGTGGTATCAATGTCTATAGACTCACAGTTGAGAACAGAGACACAGAAGGCTTCTGTAAACCCCCCTCCCAACCCATGCCTCAAAAAGAAACAGTCTAGACAAGACGCCATTGAAGAGACTCTTAAAAATTGTGATAGGGATGCTGAAATGTAGCTCTTCACAGTTGATGGCTTCTGCCAGGGGTGAGAAAGGACTCAGTTTTTTAAAGGGACTAGCTATTGGGAGTGTGACCATGCTCCCATGAGTATATGAGCAACACAAATAGGACTAGACATTTTTTTCTTTTTCTTTCTTCTATTTTATAGAGTTGGGGGTGGTGGATCTGGGAGGACTGGGAAATGAGTATGATCAAGGTGTGTTATGTGAAATTCCTGAATAATTAATAAAAATATTATGTTTAAACAAAAGAAAGTAGAGGCAGAAGCGTCAGGAGTTCAAAGTCATCCTCACCAACACAGGGAGTTTGAGGTCAGCTTGGAATATGTGAGGCCCTGTTTCAAGAAATTTAAAAAAAGAAAAACAATAAACAAACAAAAAAACAACAATAAAAAAAAAACGGCGGCTAATCTGAATACTAACGAACCTGAATTACAAATGGCTGGTTCAAATTTACCTAGGAAATTAGTGGCAAAATCAGAAGTGAAAATCTCTGTGCACCTTGATTCTCTACTCTGTCCATAGGATTTTAGCTCTAATATCAACCTATAGTCAGGGACAGTCTAGATATGAGGGTGAAAATGTACAGTGAAACACTCGTTAGGATGAAATGATTTTCAATCCAGCTGTATATCAAGTGAATGTGTAATGTCTTTTCAATAATTTGAGAAACATGACTATTGAATAGTCTACATTAATTTATCAATATTAAATTTCTTCATATGTACTTTTTCCTTTCTCAAATTAAATCTTGTCCTGACAGGCAAAAGCATATTTTCACAAAGTGAATTTTCTAATGGGCTGAAGTTATGAGGAAGGTTGTACAATTCCACTCATGTTAGCTCATGACTATTACTCGTAATGCACTAGTGGCTGATAGGAATGCTATATTGTAATATTACAGAAAAAGATTAAAATAATACATGTACCCATTACACTTAGTCAGCACATTTTAAAAGTCCTAGAATGATACAATTAAAAAAAATAAATTGAAATGATGGTACTCTTTTCCTTTGTCTCATGTATTTTGGTGGCTTTCAGATTTCCTTCCACCTGTTGGTAATATATATACGGCAGGAATTTCCACATTTCAGAAAGGAAGCATAACAGATAGCTACTTCAACTGACTTAAGTTATTAAGAACACCTAGAATTCTAGCTGCTGTCTGGAACTCTATCCCACTCTCCCAAAAAACAACTTGAATGTACTTATCAAAGGCAGATGGGGCCTGTCACTATGTCAGCTAGACTATGGCAAAGAAAGTTCCTTTTGGAATATTAATTATGGGATGGCTTGACATGTGCATTCATGGGGGTCTTTATAGTTTTATTCAGACATTAATTAATAAAAAAACTTATGAACTGAAAATACAAGGTGGTTTGGATTGAAGGTTTATTCCTTTTAAAGTTGAACACTAGTTAATTAGTATATTTGTACATTTAGGTAACTAGTCATCTGAGACTACATTCTTAGCCTATAGATATATCTGAGCTTTATTGTAGTTCTCAGACATTTGAAACATGACCAAGACAATGAAACATAATCAGTTTGCTTAGGTAAGTGTTTGCTCAATAAATCTCAGTAAATACTTGCTGAATAATTAAGAAAAAATAAAATTGATAGCTTGGCCTGGAAGATTCTAAATCAGATGCTACACTTATAGTTTTCTTTTTTCTGAAGACTTCTGTTCCAACAGGAAATGTGCCTGAAGAAACAGTTGCTATTTCAAAGTAGAGGTAACAGTGAGAAATCCTCTAGCCATGCTGTCCTCCTGTGCTCACTTCAGAATTGCCAGCTAGATCTTCTGATCTGAACTTAAGTGAGCAGATATTACTGAATTACCAATGAATTAGTGAATACTAATATTTTCTTATTTTACACTAAAATTCCAAAAGTTCTGCTAGAGACGTAAACACTTTTCAATGGGCTATTAATGAACAATTTTATAAATATATAATTTAATGGAACATAATAGTTAATGTTAAAACTTAAAATATATGCTGAGTATAAAGATAGTAGATAATTGATATTGAACATATTTAATCTTAAAATATAAATAAGAGTTCAGATGCAATTAAACAAATATAGGTGTGTAAAATAAAGAGGACTCAGCATTTAAGAACAGCCACGAAAGTATTTTTGAAGTTAACATGTTATTGTGATAAACAGCATTGTAAGTTCATTCTTGTTGCAATGATTTTCATTTCAATTTACTATACAGAGGCTATATTAATTTCTGAGTATTACTTAACAAATTACTACAAATGTTCTGAATGTGGTGATAATTTATTGTGTTATAATTCTGGGGACAGCAAGTCTGACAGCACATCAGTTTCCCCTGGTTAAATTGACATGTCACAGTGCCGGCTTCTACAGACAGATTCCCTTGTTTTGTCTCTTTCAGCATCTGTTATCCATCCGTATTCTCTGTCGTCAAAGCACATGATTACAATGCCCATTTCCATATCACATATGTAGGTTTCTCTTCCAGGTCCTCCTGGGGGTTACTTTTGAATGTATTGTTGTGATTACATCTGCCCCACACAGATCACCTAGGAGAATCTACCCCTGTCAAGATCCTTTCTTCCCATCTGTCCAATCCTATTTATTAGATAAGATACTGTATTCATAAGATCCATGGAGCGCCCTTTGAAGGACGGTTATGTAGAATACCATAAAAGGTAATTAACAGAGTGGCTATTTTGTGTATGCTTACAGGTCAGAGTAAAATCAGATTAATGTGTGAAGGTCTATGTCTAAAGTCTCAGGGATTTCCTGTTGCACCAGTCTTGCTTCCTTTAGATGCCAGGGGTAGTTTTAAGTCTTCATTAATAGGGTTCCTGGTGATGAAAAGGGCTCAATCTTTTTTTTTTAAGCTCAAAATAATTGGGTTCTAACCAAAGTCAAGCTGTGCTACAGAAAAAAAAATTACTCATTTATGATAATCCATAGATTTTCATTTGCATATAACAAAGTACCACTCTCTAATAACTATATGAGAAGAGCAACATATTCCTCATTTTGGCTAATGTAGTTCAAGAAACTTTTCCTAATTATCTATAAACAAATACCACTGAAAAGGGTTAACATATAAGCATTCCTTTAAGTGTTATTAAGCATGCTTGCAATGAATTGCAACTCCAATTTTCTTCCATGTTTCTTTGATGAACTTACATCCAGTAAATTAGCCCATGGATTATAGCTCATTAGCATCCACAGAAATAATGTTAACAAAAACTCTCAAAAGCAAGCAGCAGGTGCAGTTCTGTCTTTCTCACCATAAAGACCTTTGGGAAAGGCAAGAATGATCAGAATTGATGGATTCATCTTCCTTTTCTTTTCACATGCCCTGAGAAAACTATACATGACATTTAAAGCCCTCCTGGAAACAATCACATGCAAGGTCACTGGGAAGCATCAGTGCTTTCCTCAAAAGCATATAGAACCCATAGCTGCACTTAGTACATTTATTTATAATTTGTCACACCATCTGAACTTAATCATATGTCTTTTAATGGCTACATGCTAATATATAATTCCCTCTCATGATCTCTCAATGTGTATTAAAATTGTTAACATTGTTTCTGTGTATGCTAATGAGCTATAATCCATGAGCTAATTTACTGGATGTAAGTTCATCAAAGAAACATGGAAGAAAATTAGAGTTTCAATTCCTTGATAACAGGATCCAAAAATAGAATATCCCTTCTCCTCCATACTTTGAGTAGAGCTTAAGTTTTACCTAACCAGTCAAAATAGAAGTACTGAAAATTTGGATAGTTATTAAGTACACCATGGCACCAATTTCAATTCAAACAAGAATTTTTCTTTGAATGTTTCAAAGGATGGAAAAATATGGGTGTAAATAATTATGAATTATGTATACTGTTAATCAAAAACCAGTGACTGACTAGGACAAGTTGTTGCATGAGATAAAGACAGAGGCAAAGCTATGACCTACTCCAGAGTTGCACTAATTGGAACTTATTGCCAGACTAGGAAGTGAAGAGTGACAGACATTCTCTAAAGTATTTGCATAGGTAAAGATCTGGGAAGACAAGATAGCTCAGTAGATAAAATACCTGCCGCCAGTCCTGTGTTTGATCTGTAGGATGAATATGGAGGAGGTAGACTACTGATTTCTCCAAGTTGTCTTTTGACCTCCATTTGTGTGCTGTGAGGAGTGTGCTCTGGATATTGCTCTGTATGCTGTGAATGTGTTGCTCCGATTGATTGATAAATAAAACGCTGATTGGCCAGTAGCCAGGCAGGAAGTATAGACATGGTAAGCAGGCAAGGAGAATTCAGGGAAAAAGAAAGGCTGAGTCAGGAGACGCCAAGCCACCGTCCAGGGAGCAGCATGTAATGGCACACAGGTAAAGCCACAGAAAACGTGGCAACATATAGATTAACAGAAATGGGTTGAGTTTAAGTGTAAGAGCTAGTCAGTGGTAGGCCTGAGCTAATGGCTGAGCAGTTTTAATTAATATAAGCCTCTGTGTGTTTACTTGGGTCTTAGCAGCTGCGGACTGGGCAGGACACAGGAAAACTTCAGCTACAGGAATGTGTATGCCACCACTCCCCATAAATAAATAACAAATTTAAAAAGGAAAATTTTGAACTAATTAATAATTTTCCAATTTAATAACTGGATTTAATTGCAAGAGGAGGGCTAATGGGCTACATTTATTATATAGTAAACCTTACCACCACATGTGATATTTTAGCTCCCTTGTCCTTTCCTGCATAGGTAACATGGCACTTTGCTCTCTTGAAGTAAGGTTCACCAACACCTTTGTTCTTGCTGTTGGAATAGATAGTGGAAGTGATGCCTGGTCCTTCTCAGTGGAAAGCATTTGTCATCCTGTATACAAATCCCCAGCCTGCTTTCTCTGTTATGATACAGGCAATAAACCAGTATCTGAGACTCTTGAATCCAGGTCTAAGTGTGAGATTTGCTTTACAATACAGATGGACACACAAAATAAGAATGATTTGCTGGCATATATAAGTCTACCAGATTCTCTCTCTCTCTCTCTCTCTCTCTCTCTCTCTCTCTCTCTCTCTCTCTCTCTCTCACTGTCCCATCAGTCTCTTAACGTCAAAGTAGCCTAGTCAAAGTAGCCTAGCCTACTCTCTTGATCGAGAAAGACTCAAACAACTCTTAATACATTTGGATTTCCCAAATGTTGCTAGCCTGAGGTTTAGACATATAGAGGAAATGCAAAAATGCAAAAAGCTAAAATGCACAGGACCTTTGAAGAGCATGCAAGTTACTACTGCAGAGAAACGAGTTATGGACTTACTTGCTTTATCTCATTCTTAGTTCTGAACTGAGTTTTTCAAATTCAAAAGTTAAACACTTCCATTCCTAAGTGCCTTATATGATTTCCTTCCATTTGTCAAGGCATTCTTAAGCCATCAACAGATTGCCACACTGAATATCCTTTCCATACAGGCACATTAATGGAGGCCCAACTGACTGATCACTATATAAATTAGTTGGATTTTTAACTAATTTATTTCATTCCAAAGTACATCATTTTAATTGACAAGAATTCCTATTTAGGCTGACTGAAGCTCCCCAGGAATTTGCTTCAGTTTAAAGAGAGATGCTTATGAAAATCACCATAATGAGTAAATAATTACCTGTTGCTAAAACCTGCTTTATTGGATTATTTGAAAGGGACCACATGGGATGAACCTTCTTCTGAATAAATTACAAGGCATCTTTGAGTGCCAGTTCTGTTATAATGTGTCTGGGTAGGAATGACTTTGTTATCATCATCATTGACATTTTAAGAATCTGTACTTTACTTTATAGACCAGCTATTCAACAAAGTTTTTCTAATGTGTAAACTGACAAATCTCAGCTGAACTGAGTTATAATATTCATGATTATTTTCTTGTAATGTATGTTGTTAGATTCAAAGAAGTCAAACTTTGAACTTAGAATCTACACACCTGATTACTTTTTTACTTCATCATTTTTACATATTTCTGCTTCTGCAGAAGCAAAGAGAAAAACAGAATGAGGCATTTCCATGGAATCAGCACTACTACTTTCTGTGTTGGTCTGAGATATCTAAATGCAAATAAGTAAGATAGAATTACTTTATTTGTAATGACTTTCAAAATGTTCCATCTTAATGCAAATTTATCAGTGTAGATACACACACACACACACACACACACACACACACACACACACATTTAGATGAGAAGTCAACATTGAAATCAAAGCAGGAAGCAAAAAAAGAGTAAGATTAGCCACTGACTAGTTATTTATCTTTCTGTCCTTTGCCAAGAAAACATGTATGTAATTTTTAAGCAACAAATAAACATAAGAAGTCAAAGGTCATTGGCTCTTTGGGAACTGCAAGGTTGAGCTGGTTTGTAGGATGGAGGTCATTAGCATTGAGTTTCTTTTGAACGTCCTCAGGTCTGACCCTATGTGTCACTGAGACATATTCTAATGTTCCAACATGCTCATTACTGCAGCAACCATGTCCAAGTTAAAGGAGACATCCTGCTGTGCTGAAGTTTCTGGCTATATTAAAAGCTGTCTTTTCTAGAGGTAATTATTTTATACACTGTTTCCTTAAGTGAATACATATCAAATCTTCACTTCAGGTTCTCTCACTTAAATCAACCTTTAGTTTTACAAAACATCAAATATCTAAGTTATATAAATATTACTTATTCAATGTAATAAACAGAGCCTGCTGAGTTAAGCATTCAATAAAATATGTGAGAAAAATATCAACAGCCCAAACCAAAAGAAAATAAGCAAAATGAATTCACAAAACTGTCAAAATAAATGTATAAAACTTGCAAAATAGAAAAACAATCAATAACAATTACCTGTGGAAGGCTTTCTGCTTGGAAACATTCTAAGAAGTTTTCATTGAAATTAACTCATTTAATTATCATAAAATATGTCAATAAACAAGCATGGAAAACAAATTCTTCCTCAAACTGGTGATTTAAAAATAGGTAACAATGGTTGAGTACTATGTTCATTTAGTGGGGTAACAGTATCAGTCCTTCCAAAGAACTTCTGATCTGTCTAGCCACAGGTTCCTGACTCTACTGATGGTACTAAGTTCCTTCCCTAGCCAAGTAGTTATTGGTAGTTCATAGCTGCTGGGAAAGGAAAAGTCAATTTTACTTGAAGATATGACCCCAATGAATTACCAGGGATTACCAGACGCCCCCCCCCCAACACACACACACACAGTGAAGGTCACACATTCAATAGTGTATGGGCAGCACAAACTGTACTTAATAGAAAACCAAACAAACAAAATAAAACAACAACAACACAATCTCCCCCCAAAAACAACCAAATGACAACACCACCTGAAAAGATGACAAATTTGGGTTAGTAATGAAGGGGTAGTGAATATGAGATGGGTTGCATGAACATGAGCAACATGTATGAAATTCTCAAGGAATTAGTAAAAATAGATTAAGAAAATAGATAAAAATAGTTAAAGAAAAATAAAGGCACACATAAAATAATACATACAAATCATATCCTGTAAAAAAATAGTACAAGGAAAAATATGATGCCTTTTTTTGGCATTAAGAGCTATTTCAGCAAATGTATCTGGAATGCAGATGTTATATAGCTTGATTTCAACAAAAAATATGGATAGAAGTAGATATGTTGGAAGGTTACAGAAGTAAATTTGATGGATTCTTAATGGCCAAATCTGCAAAATCTAAACAATAAAATATAGAATAATTACAAAGGGCTAAGTCACTGGATAGAATAAATTGGTAGTCCATAGTGATACAAACAACTGACTTTAAAAAAATGGAGACAATGAGAAAGTTATTCCTTTACATATAGTTTAGGTTAATATTACTAAAAAAAGGTAGAAACAGAAAATTAACCTATGGACAAATTATAAAGGCAATATTAGTTGCAGGATATCTCTGACAGGTGCTAAAATTGGGGGAGAATATTTAAACAAGATATTTATATAATCCCCAAGTTTCTTTTCATAACGATACATTACTTATATCCAAGAGAAAGGTTGAATTTTTTAGTAGGGAAATCTAGAAGATACAACTATAGCCATGCAATTGAGGTTAACATCAGGATTCAGAATGAGTTTTAGAATATAAAATCAATGTATCTTCTACCCATAGTATGTACATGGGTGGTACACACTTTTTCAATTATATTTTAAGTTTTTCCTTCCTAATTTTATATTATCATCAGAAAATACTTGCCCTATAGGTTTGAACAAAACATAAATGCCAGATGATTGAAAATAAGGACAGGAACTTGACAGAAGGTGAAAAGTAATGATGTCTATACAGAGTTATTAGTAGTAACTAAGACATACTGACCCTAAAACTTTTCAATGCAAAACTTGATGTCCATAGAAACACTGACAACCTCATAGGTAGCTTGTGATCTTTTCCTGTCACATACAGTCTTGATTTCCTATTAAGACATCAAATTTTAGCCAACTAAAGAGATTTGCTGGGAGGACATACTGAAGGAGTGATATGGACTCTTTGGTGACTATACTCAATGGCTACATTTGTAAGCAGATAAGTCTTCCTGTAAGGAAGACCTCATGATAAAGTTGCAAGGACTTTGTTAAAGCACATGAATGCGATGCTTAATTTGCCATGCAATTGGGTGTCAACGAAGATCAAGAATAAGGATTATTGTTTTCTTTTAAATAAAATGGATACTTGCCACTTTCTGGCAAAGAACTTCATACCTCTAGAAGTGTGTGGGCTACAGGTCTCTCCCCACGTTGTCAGGGCAATGCAGGGAGTTTACAGTTGCAGTGCTGCAGAGTATGATATTTCACACAGTTAACCCCAGCTCAGGAGATCTCCACACGATTCACTATGACCACAATCCAAAGCACTAGCGGCACACGCACAGTCATGGGAGAAGACTGCAACGCACACACCTCATGGACAGGGCATAGTTATTAAAGCGGTGTTTCCTGGAGGCCAATAAACACACCTATCACCTTGCAAGTAAGCAATTTAAGCTACATTTACCTGTTCCTTGAACTGAAAAAGTCAGAACTTATAGTTATATGAGCAGGGCTGAGAATGCAAGAGATTACTTTAAAGGCTCTTTCAGGACCAGTGTTGAAACCAGAGTAATAATCACAATCCCTTCATGGGTGAATATGTACAGTTACAAATCATTACATTTTCCCCTTTGTCTGTGAGACAAAAATACTTCGAGAAACTAAAGAAGAATTTCATCGACATCACAGTTCAGAGGTTCAGGGATTAAGAAATTCTATTGCATCTTAGACAACATTTGCTTTCAGATGGGAGGGGAGAATTGTTATTACAGGCTGAGTAAACTCAGCAGCTCTCCTCTGAGAGGGTTAATCAAAAAAGAATCAAGACTCCAGCTTTGGGGCTTCTGAACTAATGACATCTTGAAGGAGATAAGAAGCCATAGCAACCTATCTGTGAAGCCAAGACTTCGAAATGAAAGAAGCTCATTGGAATAAGTCACAAGTCTAATTGGCTAAAATAAAACAAGACTGAGGGCTGCAGCACAGCTGGGCCCAGGGATTCCATGGCCTGGTAATAAGCCACACGACATGGAAACACCATGGGCAGAAGCATCCCCGAGAACGTGGTACAAGTGAGGCAGGTGATCTGGAAATTGCTGTGGGCTTAGTAGGAAGTCAGTGGTGCTCCTTGGAGACCACAAACAAGCTTTTTCTTGTTTTTCCTTGTTTAGAAAATTAGTCCTCATAGTGACACAAGACTTTAGAGGGAAGAATGTCTTTAGACATTATATGGCAGAGAGACAATTTTATATAAAGATGCAATTGATTCCCACGGAGAGAGGGAATCTTGCTTGGACTCACAGCATTCCATCCAGCTGGCTATTTGGCCAGGTAGTTAAGACATGAACTCTGACCTCTTCAGTTAATGGCTCCACTGTATAGTAGGAACCCTCTTCCTCTCCAACATCAATTTATAGCAGGTTTCTTCCTTGACCTTTCTGTCTTTTCCCATCCATACAGCATTCCATGGACAGGTTATCTATTATGCCAAAGCACTGATGTATAACCTCTGATTTTCTCCCTTCCTCACAAAAAAAAAATGCCTTCTCCCCTTTTAAACTGCTTATTTATCCCAGGGAAGCACTTTCCTCCAGCCTTACTGGCTTTAAGCAGTTTCCAGGCTCTCTCTCTCTCTCTCTCTCTCTCTCTCTCTCTCTCTCTCTC
>CABHPQ010152200.1:7545-22351 GCA_902168405.1 Peromyscus aztecus | reverse complement strand
TGTGTGTGTGTGTGTGTGTGTGTGTGTGTGTGTGTGTGTGTGTGTGTTTTTACGGTGCAGTGGTAAGTACATATGACACCTTTTTTGGTACTAAACAGTATAAAGTACTCAATGAGGAAGAGGTAGAAAGGAGTTACTTCATACAGCTGCTGATGTGATATACAGAGAAAGTTACAGCTCTCTCATGAGCAATCAGGATTTATTTGGAAACGGGACAATTTCAGATTGCGGGAGAGCTGCTGAAATAAACTCATGTATTACATGATACAAAGCTGTAGCAGAGGATTACTCCTTTTCTCACCCCCTCCCACCACACACAGAAGTATGAATACAAAGAGAAGGAGGCAGGTGTCTGGTATTTACATGAAAAATTACTCTCCCCCACAATCACCTTCTGTCAATAAAATGAGTATTTTCTGACATGCCAATTAGGTGATTCATAATCCAGATGACCACCCCCTTCCATTTAGGACTCCTGGGCTGGGTTAAATGTCTTAAGTGTTTACCTTTGTGACCAGTGGCATGGATCTGTTCTCAGTCAAACTGGGCCACTCATGACATGTTTGCCTACAGGGTTTCTCTGGAGGTAAAGGCACCATTATTATCAGATTTGAACCTGAACAGCAGATTAGGACAGTGGTTTTGCCAACAGCAATGAAATTGTTTTTATAGATCTGTGTGTCCAAAATATGGAGTTTGTAGGAAGTGTTATACAAAATGAACAGCCTGTGACATCTGAAAGTCCCATGAAGGAGTGCGTATGACAGAGCTGGTTCTTAAAGGTTCCTCTAATGCTCCAAAGCTGGGTGGTAGGGAGAGTTGCTGTCATCAGCATGATTAGCTAATTTTCAAAGATTGGTCTGATGATGAAATAGACTTTTTTTTTTCAAATTAAAATTTGAAAATGAACAGTTCAGTGACTTCTGGTACATAGAATGATTTCTTTTTGAATTTTCTTTTAAGGATTCTAAGGTGATGGGGAATGAATTTAACTACATTGGACTAGGTACATAAATGTATTTAATTATATCATAAATATTAAGTAATGTAATATTTATATACTAGCTATGGTTTCTTGAATTTCTATGATGAAATATTTAAATTGATAGTATATTTTAATTCTACCAAAGGAAGAAATTCTTTAACAGTTTTAAACTTAATGCTATTAAGGCTTTTTCCATTTTAGTTCTAAAGAAACCAGTGGAGTTCATAGCTTACAAAAATGATGTTGGGAGAACATTTGAATGTAAACTTTGAAAGTTTGGAAACATGCTTTTTGACAGATAAAGATAAGGCTGTGTAGAAACATCTTTGTGAATGGGCAGAACTATGAGAAAACCAATTTTTACTGTTTGGGGTAGAGGAGCAGACACTAGAAATCTGAACTTCCAGCTCCTGCTGTAAAATAGGTTGGCCAAACAAGAGCCTTTGGCTTCAGCTGAAAATAAAAGGTAAAGATTTGTTTGTCATGAAAGGATCCTTTTACCTAGAGACTCTCAGAGACAGGGGATGTTTCCATGGAAGCAGGGGCACCCTACAGAGCCACTTCAAATTACAAGTCCTCTGGATGATGTCATCCCAGCTTTTCTCCCTAAGACTCTCTTGTGTCTGGCTACTTGGTAATAGCACCCTAGTTGAGACCAAAGGAAAGGAAACACTGCTCCTAGCCAAGGAAGTTTGGCTACTAGGCACGGAGAAATGCCTTTAAAAAACCAAAACACCAGAATTTGTAATAATTTTGTCAAGGGTTAAGAGTTATCTCTGTATCTACAAAGGAAGAGGCTTACTGAGTAATTTGCTACAGCAAATATTAATCTATTTAAGAAACTCATTTACAAATATATAGATACTATCACTAAATAGCTAGAACTTTTTTTCATTAAAATAGAAGTACTATGGACCTCTGCTTGACTTTTTAAAAAAATACTATAGTTGTGTTTCCTGAAGAGGTTGCATAGGGGAGAATTAAATAAATATATCCTTGATACATCAGGTTAAACACCTCAAAATTAATTTATAGGACATCACAGACACTTTAATTTGCTGTTAGCACTACAAAAAGAATCCTGTCTGATAAGTAATCTGAAATTTTCCTGGTGTTTGTCTTTCTTTTCTTTCTTCTCCCCCTCCCTCCTCTCCCCTCCCTCCCTCTACACCCTGCATCCCTCTCTGGAATGGAACCCAAGGCTTTGAGGCTGCTGTTAGCACTCAACCACTGACCTCTCTCCCTGCAGCCCCTTACGGGTGTTTTGATTTTTTCCCTTTGAGCAAATTATCTTATAGAGTATTTCTTTTATATTTAACTGTTTAATGGATTGCCATCAACTACTGGACTATCGGTCTTTTTCTCACATTCTTTTTCTATTATACATGCTGTTCATATCTTTATTCGGTGCTTTGTCCTTTAACTTTATGGAGACTTTCCTGGAACAGGAATTTCTATTTTTTAGTAGCCAAATTAGTGGTCTATTGGTTCTTCTTGTGGTGACAAAGGCAACTTAGGGAAGGACAGGGTCATTTGGCTGCACAGTTTGAGAGTGCAGTCTATCATGGAGGGGGGACATGGCCACAAGGGCTGCTCTAGCTGTGGGCAGGGGCATGAGGCAGCTGTTCACAGTGTCCACAGACAGGAACAGAGAGACATGGAGGCTGCTGTTCTGGTTGCTTTCTCTTTTTGATTTAGACTGGGACCCTAGTCCTTGAGATGGTGCTTACATTAAGGGCGGGTCTTCCTTCCTTGGTTAAACTCTGGAAACATGCTCACTGACAAACCAGCCCAGAGGTGTGCCTCCCACGTGACTCTAAACTCGGTGAAGTTGACAGATCATACACAACCAAAGAAACTGTAAAAAACTGAAGTTTCTGTTTGATTTGATTTTAGTTAATTATAATCTAATTTGAATAGCTGCCAATGGTAATGACTATGAATTGATCAAAACAAATCTTCCATTTCTCTGAAATTTGTTTCTATGTGTACGGTAAGTGGAGATTCTTCGTTCCTGAATATCCAGTTATCTAGCACAAGGCTTGAGCCATCCTTAGTCAGTCTCCTTGCCCGGACGTCACTTGTGTCAAATTCCTGGGCACGCGGAAGGTTTCTCCTTAAAATGTCTGTCCAGTTTTGGTCAACACACAGTGTTTAAATACCCAGTTAACTGATCAGACATTTTCTTTACTGTTTTTCTTCTTTTATAAAATGTGTTGACTCTTTTTGCATATTTTCCTTTCCCACTGAAGTTTAAAACATCTTGCTCCATTCTGCAAACATGTTCTCTTAAGATTTTAATGGGAATATCAGTGATTTTATAGTTCCAAATGGAAAATAATTGACATTTTAATAATCCTAAGCTTTCTTTCTCTCTCTCTTTTTTTTTTTACTAATCTTTCATATATTTTGGTCTATAGTTTTAATCCCAAAGGCTTTGCTCAATGTTTTAAAGATAATTCTCAGGTACTTCACAGCTTTTGTTACTATTGCATATAATACCTTTTAAAATTATAATTTACCTGTTGTTCCTGTTGGAATATAAGAAATCCATTGATATTTGAAAGTTAAGCGGATATTCATTATTTTGTTGAGTTTAGTATCATTCTCTATTAATTTTGATTTTCTAGTTAGCTACAATACCTTTAAATAGTGTGAACTAAATATTTATTTCAAATATATATATATCCCATATGTATATGTGTCTATATCCCATAAATGTTTGCACACACACACACATGCACACACACACACACACACACATATACACACATGTATATACTCATCTTTCCTTTGCCTTGATTAGGGTACTGAGAGAAGTGATGAATTAGTAACCACAGTTAAAGTCTTTTTCTTTTTTTTAACCTCTGAGGCTGCTCCTGGTGTTTGCTTGTGACACATGTAGCTCACTGAACTCCTTCTTCCGTTTCTACCTCTCGGTACATAGCAAGACAAAGTTTCTAGATCTTTTGGTTGAAAAACTTTGGCGACTTTTGGTCTGCACTCTGGACTCTTTTGTGTCTTGCTGTGGGATGGTCTGTATGTCAAATTGCTCTGATTGGTCAATAAATAAAACACTGATTGGCCAGTGGCCAGGCAGGAAGTATAGGTGGGACAAGGAGGAGAAGAATTCTGGGAAGTGGAAGGCTGAGGCAGAGACACTGCCAGCTGCTGCCATGACAAGCAGCATGTGAAGATGCTGGTAAGCCACAAGCCACATGGCAAGGTATAGATTTATAGAAATGGATTAATTTAAGATGTAAGAACTAGATAGCTAGAAGCCTGAGCCACTAGGCCAAACAGTTTAAACAATATAAGTCTCTGTGTTTACTTGATTGGGTCTGAGTGGCTGTGGGACTTGCGGGTGACACAGATTTGTCCTGACTGTGGGCCAGGCAGGAAAACTCTAGCTACAGTCTCCAACCCGTACAAACCTCCCTTTGGCTCTTCCTTTGAGATACAAGTGGAATCATGTCCCTACCTTCATGGCTTCTCCCATGTCCATGATGATTCAAGTTGATTATTGCATTGGTCTCCCATCTGCTCTCACTCACTCTGTGGTAGTCATCTATTCTCAACACCAAAACCAGAAAAATGACATAATTTGGCAGGGTGCCATATCATGTTAACCACAGCACTCTGAGAAAATGACCATGAGTTTGAGACCAGTTTAGGCTACATAGACTCTGTCTCAAACAAACAAACACACACAAAACCAACAATGATTTACACTTGTAACTCATGTCACAGTTCTCCTTAAATTCTTCTAGAATGTTCTCTATTCATTCAGAGGAAAGGCTAAAGTTCTTCCAGTGTCCACTGATACCTTACAATATCTGCTTCCTCTAGCATGTCTTTGATGAGTGCTTATTTATTTTTGCTGTCTCCAACTCTTCCATCTCTTGAAGGCTTTTGTTTAAACATCAGCTTTTCAACAGTCTCATGCCTAACCACCCCATCCACACTTTCACATCTTCTCCTCCCTGTGCTACTTTGCTGTTCGGTTTTCTTATACACTCTATTAGCACTAGCCATATTCTATACCACAGTTTCCTTCTGTCTCTTCTCCCCTTAGTAGATTATAAGTGCTGTGCAGGCAGGGATTTCTCCATTTTGTTTACTACTATATCCCTTGCCCAGATCAGTGCTCAGTTCTAGGTTGTGAGGCTGAGGCAGGAGGGTCATGGATTTGAGGCCAGCTTGGGATACACAGTAAGTTCTTGGTCAGTCAAGTGTATGTAAATATTTTAATTAGGATTCTCTAAAGGAACAGAACCCAGGAGATGAATATACATACTTACTATATGTATATATGTGTGTATGTATGTATCACACACACACACACACACACACACACACACATATATATATATATAGATTCATGTGTATATATAAATGTATTAAGTCATCTTTAAAAGCATATCCACAGATAAATTATATGGGAGAAGCTGAGAGCCCAGTAGTTGGACCAGTTCCATACTAGCTGTCTGTCCCTGGGGAGAAACAATTGCTGGTTACTCCTTCCACAAGGTAGGGTGCCTCAGTAGCCCCAATATTCCTGGCAGCCTGGAATGTTCCCAGAGGAATGCTGGGCCCTAGTCCACCTTGAAAGTTTGGAATCAGCAACCACAATGCTAGGACAGATCAACTCAGTGGCTAGAGGAAGGCCAAAGGAGAAAAGGGTAGGATGATCTTCCTTCTCCAACACCCTTTTTATCTGGGCTGCTACCAGATGGGACAGCCACAATCAGTGTGGGTCTTCCTGTGGCTAGAGTTTTCCTGCCTGGCCCACTGTCAGGATAAATCTCTTTCACCTGCCAGTCCCACAGCCGCTCAGACCCAACCAAGTAAACACAGAGACTTATATTGCTTACAAACTGTATGGCCGTGGCAGGCTTCTTGCTAACTGTCCTTATAGCTTAAATTAATCCATTTCCATAAATCTATACCTTGCCACATGGCTCGTGGCTTACTGGCATCTTCACATGCTGCTTGTCCTGGCTGGCAGCAGGCAGAGACTCCCTCTGCCTTCCTGTTCTTTTAATTCTCTCTGTTAGTCCCACCTATACTTCCTGCCTAGCCACTGGCCAATCAGTGTTTTATTAGCAACACATTTGCCATACAGAACATCCCACAGCATCTTCCCATCAATCAAGGCCATCAGAACAATTCTACAAGTGACACTCCCTACTATGTGGCAAGTTGACACAAAAGCCAGCCATAATAGTGACCATATCATGCCTCAAAAATAAAACTAAACAGGAACGAAGTCAATAACTGAGATCTGCTAAAAAGTTATCCTTATATTATTTTAAGACACATATATGCGTAATAGATGTTCTTTTTATTTCTACTTATGTTTGTATCTTTTCTAGTTTTTACTTAAAAACATTTGGCTCCTAAATGGTCTTTTAAATTAAGCTTTTGTTTTAATTTTATTATTTTTCTTTCTCTTTATTAATATTTTTATATGCTTTATAACTTTGCTGAAACTTACTGAAAGCATTAAGGACACACTAGATTCTTAGGTTTTTATATTTTTCTTTTTTTAAAATGAGAATATCTGTGTATAATATGCATTTGCACTACAACCCAAAGGTTTTGACACATTGTTTTTGTTTGTTTGTTTTGTTTTGTCTTTTATCATCCCCTCCAAAAATCTATAGTTTCCGTTTGGGTGTCTGTGCCCATCAATGATTATTTAACACTGCTTCAAGATTTCTAAATAGCATAAGCAGAGATAATTTTATTCAAGTTTTGATGTTTTTCACACTTTCAATAGTTTTAATTTGTGTGTGTGTGTGATTCTGAACTTAGGGTCATTTCTTGTTTGTACTTCATAGTTAATTTTCTTCATTAACTACAAAGTGAGTATTTGAAAACATGCATTTTTCTTTCTTTGTCCTGTACAAAATACGATGGTCGTCTCTCTGACCCTCTGACTGACCTATTGATCACAGAGTTCCTGCAGGATTGTGTTCCCATTGCCATAGTGTCTGTTCTCTAGACCCAGTACTATGCTGTTAAGTTGCAGTCATTAATATCCTATAAAGACTCATTATCTTTTATTCTTACATACCTTTTTGTACATTGCTATACCTATTCAACTCAAAATAAAAATTTCATTTGCTTATTTTTCATTTTGAATTCTATTTTGAATACATTATTTTAAATTTGGTTTATTAGCTCTTTCTTGGTATACATTTCCAGTATCTGTTTTTAACTTTCCTCTGTTACTTGGTTGAAGTAACCTGTAGCTGAATTCTAAGGATGAAAATATTTTTGTGATTATAGACCATTAAAATTAAAGCCAATAAATGCTATTATTCACAAACCAATATAAAATATACAAAGAATATGAGCACAAAATGAAATCCAACTTCATTAATGTTCAGAGAGTACAAAATAATAATGAAACTATATTTTAATAAGAAGATTGGTAATTTTTTTGTTCATGAGAATACTACAATTTTCAGACAATGGCGATGTGGAATTCTCAGACATTGAGAATAAATATAGGTAGATTTTTTTCATGCTATGACTTTTTTTTGACAGACAGGAAAATGTGTCTTCAGCACTTTTCAAGTAATCCTGAAGGACTTAAACTGTCCAAGACTGGTCAACACCCACCCCAAACCAATTTGCTTTGGTGAAGCTGATGACTAGGCAGGAAGCAGGTATGATTGGTTCAGCCTGAGTAGATACTGACTCTGGACCCATCCAATATGGCCAGAGGTCAGGGTCAAGTGAGACTGTGTGGGAGAGGGGAGTAGATTCAGGGATTAGGTCTCCAAAGAACACAGAGGGAGCTGCTGGGTGGACTCCAGTGTCATAAATGCTGATAGTTATGCTTTACCACATCCAAAATGAAGAAAACAACACAGGGTTTTAGATCTAGGGACCAGTGAATTAATCCACTATCTGCTTTTCTCAAATAAGCAGCTCCACTTGGAAAGCTTTCTTGATCTAAAAGAAGTGACGCGGGTAAGTGAGCCCGTGCGTGTGGTATGTCTTGCAATCCACAGAATAATGAGGCAATGTGGTGTTGATTACAGCTAAAATAGGCAGAGAAAATACAAGCACACACAGAAGCTCTCAGAATAAAAACCTAAATTCTCCCAAGGAGAAGTTTATAAAAATACTGCCTGGCAGCTGAGGGATTTTCAGCAGTCCTGAACTGAAGGGGCATTTCAGATTGTTCATTCAGCAGGCTCCTCACTCACACCTGTGTGGTGGATTTTGCAATATGGCTGAGATGATCATGCCTTCTTAATGAGTGCTCCTGCACAGCAAACGTTTACTCATGTGGCATAAAAGGCAAAGGAGAATCTGAGAACCATGTAATTTAAACTCAGAAGAAAGAGGAAAGAGGAGAGTTCTTTTTTAGTTAACAACCTGAAGATATTTAAATGCATGTAATTTTATAAATCTTAAGTATATGTTGTGAACTGAGATACAAATAGACTTCAGTAAGAAAAACAAGGCCAAGAAGAATTACAATTTACCTGGAGTCCACATCACAAAATAAGATGGCCTAGCATAATGAGAGATGCCAGCACCCTTAAGAATCTTAACTAGCCATGTGTGCTGTCTTGGGAAATATGTGCTTCAGCATTTAAACACATCACATTGTAATTACTTAGTTTCATGTATCTTGGCTATTAGCATGCCAATTCTTTGAGGGAAGGTATGTGTCACTCATTTCATAATTGCTCTTCTCAGAGCTCTAATTAGTTCTCAAATTGTACCTGATGCTCAACAAAGTTTGCTGAAAGAACAAGGCAATAATTGGATGGAGAACATGTATATGGACCAGTCATAATCTTCATGTTTCTATCACCAAATATTCAGACCCATTAGAAAATGAAGTAATCCAAACAGACATAAAATCATCAGAAATGGCTGCACTTACCACTAAATATGGTTCAATTTATTGGGGTCTTCCTGTGTTTATGCATCAGCAAGGGATTTCACAAGGGCAGGGTTGTGCACATCCTCCTGACTTCATGACTCCTCTGCAGAGTGGGTAATGTCATGTGTGCCTGAGCCCTCCCGGGTCACCCCTGTCCCACAGTGGTCATTATCACTTCTGCATCTCAAAAGTCTCTCTATTTGGAAAATAAACATTATACTCACTCTATTTCTCTACATAACAACTTTTGCAATCTTGTGTTATTAAACTTACCTGCCATTTTGAATTGTGGGAGATTCTGCTATACTTAAATGGTATTTTTTTTCCCCCCGATCAGAAAAACCTCATTTTCTGGATAGATCGGAATAAACAGCTTTGAGCTGCGGGAGGTTGAGGTTTATAGCTTTGGGAGATCACAGCCTCGGTTCCCTCAGTGTGTGGGGATGCCTTGTATTTCAGTGAGATTTCAGAGGACCAAACCATTTTGAATCTGAGCCACACTCTGTGATTGACATTTGACCTGTTTGAAATGGAAGAAGCATCATGTTTCTCCGACGCTTTGAACATGAAATTCTCTCACTCTGCATCTACCTGCTGTTGATGTGGTCATAAAAGTGTGGAAGGCAGTGACAATGCTTCAGAACGTAACAGGATCTCAACCCAACTGTCAAGGTTATGGAAAAGATAGATTCCAGAACCTGCAAGGATGAGCGTTTGACTCACTGACAGTCCATTCCAATTTACTTCCCTTTACTCCCCACACACCTGGTCAGCTAGTCTGTCCCTGTTCTATCTGCTCGATCGTTCACATGAGTTACAAAAGTAGCTACTACACTAGACACGACTTCAATTCCCAGGTCCCAACAACTCATGAGTTGTATGAACTCACATGTTTTAGAAAACGCATCAGATGTATCAGTTGGTGTCTTTTGTGGTGCACTCAGGACAATAGTAGTTAAACTGTGCAAGTGTAATGGGAATGAGGAGTCAAGACGGTTCATATAGCAGTTAAATTTCAGAGATGCTGTCAGATGTTAAAGCACAGATGCTTAATAGGTGGTGAAAACTGTGGATGTGGGGCTAGCAGGCAGGGCTAGGACTAGAGGTGGAGGATTTGAAGACACTGACGTGGTGGTGGGAGCTGGAGGTCACCACATGACACAATGCATAGCCGAGAGTTTTAAAATGCAAACTCTAGAGTTAAGTTCAGCTCTGTGGGGCCAAAGCTTGCTGGTAAAAGACCCCAAAGAGCTGGTCTTGTTTTCCTCTGTCTCTTTTTGAATGGTCCAATTATAGTTATGTTAAATTATTTCTGTTTAAGGTATATAGGCCAGTTCTCATGTCAGTGAATACATACAAAACTTCTAAAATATTTTTCCTTTCATTAGACAATAGAAATTCATTTCCTAAGGGCAGAACTGGATTGATTTTATTACACAGTACTAACCCTCCTCTAATTAGAGTCTGTGCTCTAGCCATTGACGTACCTATTGACCTATCTGATATCTGGAACAAATGAACGTGTTCCGTTCCTAAATGGAAATCATGGGGAGAAGAGGGGTGTCAAGAAAGGGGAAATTTTGCCAGGCAAACAAACAAATGGAAGCGACTCCAAATTTATTTGTTTCCTAGGTGTTCTCTCTCAACTTCAGGTGTGTGGGGTATAGTAATCTAGATTTTATCTTGGAAATAACTTGGGAACCTAATCCTGATTGGAGACATCTGGACAAAGAATGCACAACTCCCTTATTCTGATCTACCCTCCGGGCACAGAGCAAGAATAATACCAACTTTCATACCCAGTACCTCTCAAACAAAGG
Organism: Peromyscus aztecus; assembly: GCA_902168405.1. NCBI lineage: Eukaryota > Metazoa > Chordata > Mammalia > Rodentia > Cricetidae > Peromyscus > Peromyscus aztecus. The sequence goes on along the minus strand of CABHPQ010152200.1, from coordinate 11,634 downwards.
CCTAAATCATTTGATAGTTCTTGGGTCCTGTAATCACCACCCACTTCCCACTCTGTTGCCAGAGATCATAAAATTTTTTGGCGGCAGAAGATTAGAGACATCACTTGGGCAAAATCACATAGCAAGGCAGTGTTGCAACTGGGAATCACATGTGGGCCTCTTTCCAAGAGTAAGCTTAAGTAGTGTTTTTGTTCGGGTTTGGCTTGCTTTGAATCATCTTGAAGAAGACAGTGACCTAGAGAAAGTGTGCCTCCTAAGTAGATCTCACATGCAGAAAGCAAACTTGTAAATACTGTTTTATGTATGGAATTACAATAAGAAAAGACATAGAAAATCCAAGAACACAAAATACCAACACCTAGAACAATACTGACAGTCAGGAGTGATGTAGCAGTTAATACCAGTCACTTTTTAACCAACTTATTTGATCTCAACTATTTCTTACAAGGACAACCATGTGAGTCAGGAATCTGGAGCTCTCCAGTTAATCATAAGCAACAACTCCTAGAATGTTCTTGAAGCAGAAGTGGAGTTTAATTACAATAATTCTATCTTGGATCAGGCTTTTTTTATAAAAGCAAGAGAAAATAGTGAGAATTCTCAGAAGAATGTGATACTAATTTTTTAAAACTTGATTTTTAAAATTAAAAATTTCAATATATGCCTTTGAAATATTTATTTTTAATCCCTTAAAATTACCTGATTTTATTTGAGTCAAGAACGACACACAATAACATCTGTACTTAGCTTTGAACTTAACTTTGGGAACACTTGGTTTTGATTTCAGCCAACTGCTCTTTCTCAACTGCACCAGTTGGGACTGCTAAGAGTAGCAGGCAAGTGAAGCCTCAGAGGCTGGCCAGGGGTAAACCACCAGAGAGACCCAAGAAGGCTATGAGGAATTTGGAAAGCAGATCTATTTTTTTCAAGTCCTCAGAGAGTTTGAAACTTGTTAATACATAAAATTAAGTGCATTTGGTATAAATAAGTGAAATTCCAGAGAATGACAGAGTGCGGCTCACATTTATAAAACTGCATCAAGATGGTTTGATTCCTTGGAGCCTCAATGAAGTACAAAACATCAAAGCACAGTTGAGAAGACCAAGGATATCATCTATGAAATCTGTAAATTCCAACCTCCCATGGCTCAAAGCTATTTCTACAGCCTCCCTCTTAGAAGATGGGAGAAAAGCCATGCAGTCACCTTTCTTCCCATTTTAGAGTGATGAACAATGTGGTCCTGTGTCAGACATTGTTGTGCATGATGATGGTGGGAAGTCATTTATTGGGTAGGCGGGAGGTAGGTGTCTTAGGACAGCAGCATGTGCCAAGCTCTGTGAAGACATGCAAACATCTGTTGTCAATGTGTGTGGGAGAAAGAACATGAAGGCAACAATCAGGAGTCCAGAGCTATGACACAATCAGAAGGTGGCATTGAGCAGGATGCGTGAGGGCTTGGTAACTGAGCTTTTAATTATGAAGTGGAAACAATATCCAGTTTCTTGTTAGCCATAGGATTATACTGGATGGTACAATCCATCCAGTATATGTAGAGAGTACAGTGAGAAATTAATGTTTTATTTATGATAAAATATTAGACATTTTATTCATTCTCCAATTTTCTATTAAAATTTGTGACCACAACATGGTAGACAAAATTCTGGGCACAGTTATGTAAGAGTGCATGAATTAAACACACTATTGGGGAACTAGACAATGACTAGACAATTGTATATATACACATTTATACATATATACACAAATAATTAATATTTGAAGTCTATATATGTATATTCTTGTGATACAAGTACACACACACACACACATTAAACATTAATTCTTTGGCTAAATAGCAAATCCTAGCCAGGCAGTGATGGTGTATGCCTTTAATCCCAGCATTCAGAAGGCTGAGGCAGGTGGATCTGTGAGTTCGCGGCCAGCCTCAGGACTTATGAAGAGGTTGCAGTTGGCTATAGTCATCTCAGTGCCTGGATGGATCAACTTTTAGGGTCATCCAGTAGTCAGTGTTAGGAGGCTTTGATTCTTCAGGCAGTGGAACTGTTCATAGGGCTCCCCACAATACTATATCTTTGTGTCTGTTTCCCTCCAGAGTGAATTATCCAAGGGATAATTATCCAAGGGATAATTCAAGAGAGAAAGAGGGAGAACAAGGCAGGAGTTGGTATCTTTTCTTACCTGGCTCAGAAGTGGTGTGCCACTTCTTGTAATGGTTATTAAGGCCAGCCTAGAACACCATGAAAAGGGACCACAAAAGGATGCACATGCCAAGAAATTCAGATCAGAGTGGATGGCCAACACTCTAACATAAATAGTGGAAAGTGATGTCAAAGTAGTGGACTGTGACAAAGAGACAGAGGTGGAGGCCTAACTCTGCATTTTAAAGAAACTGACTCACTCCTTAAGTCAGTGGTTCTCAACCTGTGGTTGTGGCTTCTTTGGGGGTCGTAAATCAGATACCCCACATAGCAGATATTTACATTATGATTAATAACAGTAGCAAAATTACAGTTACAAAGTAGCAACAAAATAATTTTATTGTTGGGACTCACCATAACATACAGAACTGTATTAAAGGGTTGCAGCATTAGGAAGGTTGAAAACCATTGCCTTCCTTAAGTGAACCTAAAAGGAGAGGAACTAGCTCTCGGAAGACCCACAGAAGAGCTTTTGGACCTGGGCTAAGGGCCTTTGGCATGGGAGATGTAAAGGCTCCAAAGAGAAAGAGGTCAGCCTTGCTAGGAAGCAGGAGGAGGATGCAGTAGCTGACAGTGGTGAGGGAGAGATGGTGGCTTGTGATGCTGGAAAGTCAGGGAGGGCCGGATCACAGAGGCCACACAGTCACAACAGTTTTCACTTCCCCAGATGTCAGAAAGAAGTGACTCAAAGACTTTCTATGGGGAATGAGCATGACCTACATTTTGAAAAGCTTTCTGACGCCTTTCCTGACAAGGCAGAAGGAGAACAGGAATAGAGGCAGGGAGACTAGTTTTAGGCTGTTTCTGAAGTTCATAGTCCAGTAAGTGAGGGCGGGGCCAGGTGCACACTGGCAGTGAAGATCAAGTAGAGAGGCAATGAGACCTGGAGGAGAGGTTTTCAACTTTCATTGATCAGTTGAAATGATTTTTCATGTGAGTGTGAGTGCACATGGTAAAGACAGGGTCAAGAGTGGTTCTTAAGTTAATTCTCAAGGAATTCTCCTTTCATTTTGGTGGCAAACAGGGAAAGGATAGAAAGGGTTTGGCTGGGATAAATGGAAGGTTAATGGGTCAGGGGATGAACCAAATCAAGAAAACCCTTTTGGTCATCGCAGCTTTGAAATAGCTGTGCACCATAACTACCCACAAAGCATTGCAGTAGATGAGACTCAGGCTCCCAAAAATGGATCTATGAATTTGCAAGTTATTAAAACACATATTTAAAGCTACACATTGCATGAGATTCTCTAAGAAGGACACAGAGAGAGAGGAGAAAGGTCAGGGGAATCCTGACCATTCTGAGGATACATAGACTGCTGTAGCCATCACCACCAGTACTTCATCCTTCAGCCAGTGCCAAGAACACACACCAAAGAAAACAAGACAACAGGAGTGAGAGGTGAGGAGCCAGCCCTGCATATGGGGAGCTGTGAGAGGTGAGGAGCCAGCTCTGCAGATGATGGGGAGCTGTGAGAGGTGAGGATCCAGCCTGCAGATGGGGAGTTGTGGACACTGTAGGAAAGATGAGGGTGGAGACAGAGTGTATGGCTATGCTAGAAAGTCTTCAGACGTGTTAACGAGGAGACGGCTGGTCACATTGACAAGATGGGTTTTGGGAATTTACGGATGAAACCATAGTGAATGCCAAAGTGAATGAGATGTCTGGAAAAGGGCACACAGGACAGGTAGGTGCTTTATCCAGAACTTTTGCTGTAAAAGGAGATGAAGGATATAGAAACAAGGTGTGTGTGTGTGTGTGTGTGTGTGAGAGAGAGAGAGAGAGAGAGAGAGAGAGAGAGAGAGAGAGAGAGAGAGAGAGGGAGAGAGAGAGAGAGAGAGAGAGAGAGAGAGAGAGAGAGAGAGAGAGAGAGAG
>CABHPQ010152199.1:18621-35924 GCA_902168405.1 Peromyscus aztecus | reverse complement strand
TGTGTGTGTGTGTGTGTGTGTGTGTGTGTGTGTGTGTGTGTGTGTATGTGTGTTTACTCTTTTGTCTTGATGGTTCTTATCCCCATGCTGTTCTGAGAGAGGATATATGGTGCAAATTTCTTAGATCCTTGCATGTTTGAAAGACATTTTTTGTGTCTGTATATAGCTTTTGTTGTGAAAATCTGCCTTCTTTAGAACTCTTGTAGAGATTCCATTGTTATGTGTGGAATTCTGAAAACTTTATTTTCTGGTAATTTATTTGTTACTACCCCCTACAGCAATATTGGAGAATAATTTTAGGTATAAAACTTTCCCACTATGAACTGGAGAGATGGCTCAACACTTAAAAGGACTGGCTGTTCTTTCAAAGGACCCAGGTACAATTCCCAGCATCCACTCAGTAGCTCATAATCAACTATAACTCCAGTCTAGGAGTCCTGACACCCTCTTCTGACTTTTGTGGGCACTAAGCATACATGTAGTACATAGACATACATGTAGGCCAATCACCTGTACATGTATGTCAGTATACACTTAAAGATTCTTTATTAAATTTTTGGAGTTTTGTTTGTGGTCATCAATGCAATCCAGTTTCAGAACATTTTATCATCCCAAAAAGTGACCTCTTGGCCATTTGTAGTCAGCCATTATTACTCTTTTCCCCACATACTCCGCCCTAGGCAAAAACTGATCTACTCTCTGTAACTGTTAGTCTGTCTTTTCTACACATAGTATGTAAATGGGACCATGTCTGTGACATTTTTTTCACTTAGTGCAGTTTTGTGGTCCACCCTCTTACCATATCTCAGTCATTCTTTCTTTCATATCATTGGATAATATGTGCATATTTTATTTTCTTTTATATTTATTCCCAAGAGATGGGCATTTAGGCTGTTTTAAGTTTAGGTCTTTTATGAATGATTCTGCTGTGAACAGTCATGGCTGGATTTTTTAGGGCCATACGATTTTAGCTCTTTAGTAATTCTTTACAGAAAGTTATTTGGTTGCTTAGTAAGCTTATGCTTGGCTTTTTAAGGAAACTGCAAAAACATTTCAAAAGTAACAAAAACATCTGGATTCCCACCTGCAAGATGTGAGCACTTTAGTGCCTTTCTCTGCCTCTTTCCCAGCATTTGATGTTGGCTGACTTCTTACTATTAGCCATTCAGTGGGCCTTTGGCAAACTCAGGTAGTAGTAACTTACGTTCTCATCAAGAGGACTGCAAGCATCTTCTCACATGTTCTTTAGCCACTTACATAGCTTCTCAGGTGAAGTGTCTGTTCAACTATTGTGTTAATTTTCATTGGATTATTTGTCCTGATATTTAATTATTTATATATTCTTTTTGTAAGATCCCAAAAATAAGTTATTTCTTGCATTTAGTCATAAGATGATTTTGATTTAAATTTTGTGACTGGTGTAAGAGAAGGCTTTGTATTATCTTTGTGGATATCCCTTTGTATAGTGCTACTTGTTGAAATGATAATCTTCCCCTACTGGATTGCTTTGAGGTTTTCGGGGAAAACCCACATCAAGCATATACAGTTTCAGTCCTGATTATACAGCTTTATAGCTTGTTACAAATATGGTAATATAAATTCTCAGAATTTGTTGTTCATTTTAAATTATTTTGGCAATTTGAAACTGTTTTGTTTCAGTATAGATCATAGAATCAGCTTGCCAGTTTTAGAAAAAGGAAAAAAACAAAACAAAACAAAACAAAAAGCCAAACTTGCCAGTTATTGAGTGTAGGTAATGTTAAAGACATTTTCATCTTAGTAATATTGAGTTCACATTACAGTGTGTGTGTATGGCTCTGAGGTTGGTAAATGTTCTCTGAATGATAGCGTTGGTAAATGTTTTCTTCTGGGAGCCACACAGCCCTGTCACAGTAATCCAGCTCTGCAGCTGGAGCAGCGTGGAGAACAGGTGAGGCTGTTTCCAGGAACACTTTGTCTGCTAAATCTGAACGTTGACTTGATCAGCTTTCATTTTGTCAATGAAAGTATTTGTAGTTTCCACAAGTGCTCACTTGAGATATTTATTTCTAGGTGTTCCTACTGTTTTTAATGGTATTATGAGTGAAGTTTCTTTTAAAATCATATTTTATAGTTACTCTTCGCTGGTAGGTAGAATAGATAGAATGTTACATCTTGATCTTGTGCTCTATCCTGCAAAATCTATTGATTAGTTTTACACGGTTTTTGAAGTCTCCTGAGAGTTTTTGGGGACCTAGGTCTGTTCAAAAGTTTGGAAACCGTACATTAGATACCTTGATGTGGGTCCTCCTTCACCCATGTCTTAGGCCCATTTTCTTGTCAACCTTTCAAAACTGATAGTTGGAAAATTCTTTTCTTCAGTTTTATGTGATTTCTGTTGTTTTTCTTTTGTTTTATAAGGAAAAGAAAAGAGCCATACTACATTATTATGCTCCTACTGAAAATATTTCAGGAAAAATTTACAACAATAATAGGTGTGATAAATTTTAATAATACATATTATCTGCAGGTTTTATTTAATGTGCCTGTGGTGTAAATATATAAGCAGCATTTGCAGAGCTGGCTCAGCCATTTTTTATTTATGAGCAGATTTATTTTCTAAAAACATGCTGGGTTACAGCTAGTCACACATGCCATTTCCTGTTGCTTCTCTGCACAGAGCCATGTGGCTGGTTCTGGTGGTGCTGTCTCTTGGTGGCTTCAACCCTAGGCTGCTTCCCTTTTCCTTTTCCTTTATATCACTAGCTTCCTTCCTCCCCTCTCCCTGGTAATGGCATTTGAGAAAGGTCTTATTCAAGGGAAGGAGCAGAAGAGCCTTTGCTAAGATGCTGATGATAGGCCAATATACTTAGACACAAGAGAAGCCCTTAGGAATTGTCCACGCACTGGGACCTCAGGGCAGGCACTGTACAGTGACCAAGGCTTAATCTCTGATGTGCTGTTTATCTGCATCTTTCTTTAATGTGATTGTAACCTGGACCAGGGAGAGCACCTGGAGTCTTAGGGTTTGCTTCCCTAGTGATTGCCAGTTCTTCTTTATTAACTTACTATCCAATGTATTCATTTTGTCAGCAGTTTGTAATCAGTATCTGCTGGGGGCAGTGTCATAGATACACAAAGAAAAGTCAGTCTCGTTAAGGGGCAAGGGTTCTGTTTGAGATAGACAGAACATCTTGCACACTGCTACCCTACTGACCTACTGCAGAGAGGCTGTGACTGCAGAGCAGCTGGCTTCTTCCACAGCTGGCTCCCTTAGGTGCTGACCTCTCGCTTCCCTGGTTGAATAGTCATAACCTTGACCTGCTTTCAGGCCATTGTCTTCAAATCCAGTGGAACAATCTGGCTATTGTCACCAGGAGCCCTGGGCTTCTACCAGCTTCAAAATACGTGAATCCTCCCCACACTTAGGGATCTGTTTGGAAGAGTGGTTCTTTGCCATAGTCAAGCTTGCCCAAACCTGCCAGATTGTGTTGTCTATGCAAGATTTAGAACATACTCTTTTTTACCTTTGTTGTCATTAATGAAAACATTTCTTAATAGTGTACAGCTCTTCCTCAACCTACCAGATATCTGTTTTCTTTATGGCGATATGTTAAATATTTTCATGTAACTAAGAAATTGCCAACATCTTGTAATGCTTTAAAAAAAAATTAAAATTAATCTTAACACTAAGCCAGAAATGAGGACCTTTTCTAAAAGTGAAAACAACTTTGTTTCAGGTAGAATACCAATGTAACTGTTTAGCTGACATAGTCTGAACAGGCAGAAAATAACAAAATTGGAACCTTTCTCTGAAGAGAATATGTCTTTTCAATTGTTCTTGAAAATACAAGTTGTATGAGGGCCACAGTTAAGACTCCAGGAGAGTTTCTTCTCTGTGGAGATGGGGAAGACTGACATTCAGTACCTAGTAGATGGTACCTTGAGAGCATCTTCAGTACTTAGTCATCTCTTAGAACTAGTTTAAACAGTGTCCTCTTAAAAGCAGTAGATTTGTGAAACATCCTTGGACAAGTTCATCTGACACTGATTATCTCTCAATTGATTTATTAAAAAACAAAAGGAAATGAAACAAAACGAAACGACGTTGAGGACTTCACACTCCTCAGACGCAGACCATGCAGCCTTCCTGTTGAGGGTCCTACAGAACGCCCAGTCCTGTGTCAGAGTAGAAGCTTTCTGGAGAAGGTTTGCTGGGCGCTTAGTGCCGTCCACGTTTCTATACTTGCTTCCTTGTTTCCTTGTAACGCTCACTGAGAGTTAAGTGGACCTGGACACCTCAGCGGTTTGCTCACTGACTTCTTCTAACAGAAACCAGAGCTGCCCAGCACCGAGACATGGCGGTACAACTCTCTTGCAGCTTCAGCCTCTCCCCCAGCTGGCTTTTTGTTCTTGCTTATGACTTTGGAAAGACCCCTGGGAAGGCACTGCATTTATGTGTCTTATTCCCTTTAGCTGCCAAGATGGGCGTGCTTCTGATTCTTCATCTGTGTTCCCATCTGTGCCCACATCTCTGTAAGTGCCAGTGGAAAAGCAGTGCCTTTAGCCTTCTGTATCTGTCAGAATCCTTTGAAAGCCTTGAGAGATAGGTTTTTCTCACATAAGTCTAAAAAGTCCTTTTATTATTTTTTTTATTTTTAACTTGTTTGTCATAAGCACCTTCTCTCTCTCTCTCTCTCTCTCTCTCTCTCTCTCTCTCTCTCTCTCTCAACACACACACACACACACACACACACACACACACACACACACATACACACATACACACGATCAGGAAATGGTTCCATTACTAAAGTGCTTGCCATCCAAGCATGATGATCTGAGTCTGCCTCAGAACTCACAGCCACATAGACATGCATGCTGCCATTTGTAGTAATCTCAGCATTGTGGAGGTAGAAGCAGGCAGATCCTTGCAGCTTTCTGGCAAGTCGGATAGCTTAATCATTGAGCCCCAATGAGAGTCTGTCTCAAAAATGAAGGTATGAGTTGGAGAGATGGCTCAGTCGTTAAGAGCACTTCTTGCTCTTATGGAGGTCCCAGATGTAGTAGTCAACACCCACATGTGTCTCACAACCACCTGTAACTCCAGTTCCAAAGGTTCTGATGATCTCCTCTGTACTCCCTCAGCACCACATATACATGCAGTTCACATACATTGAGGCTGGCAAAACATTCATACACATATACTAAAATAAATAAATCTAAAAAAAAGAAAAAGGAAGGCAGATAGCTCCTGACATTGACATGCATACATGCAGACAAACATACATGTACACCTGCACACATATGAATACACACATACACTCCCCAACCATTTCCAAAAAAAAAAAAGGCTCCTGTCCTGAGATTTCAAAATGCTCATTATATAGGAATCAACTTTGTTTTTAACATATCTCCGTAACCCTATAGCAAATAACACTTACCAGGACAGGCATGCTTCTTTTTAGAGTCATGTATTTTTTTCTGTTAAGAGATGAGGTTTCACACTTTTGCCCTGACCAGTGTCAGTTCCCATGCTCAAGAAGCTGTCTTTTCTCAGCCTCCATGTAGCTGAGACTCCAGAATTGTTCACCGTGCTGACCCTCAAAAGCTTCTGAAACCTGTCACCTACCATACAGCTCCTACAGAGTTTAAGAAACTTGGAGACTGTGTGGCTCTCTGGATGTCCCTCCTCTCCGTCTCTCAGAGCATCTCAGTCTATTCTGTCTGCCACTTGTCCTTTTCTCCCTCAGTTTTCATTCATCCGTAAAAATGCAGCCTGCTTCTCACGTCCACATCTTCACAAACTTCGGTTCAACCTCCCTGTTTCCATTCCTGTTCCCATTCTGGGCCCCAGTGAGGCCTGTCTTCATATTTCTGTGCCACTCTGGACATCTCCAATGCCGTGTTGTAGCCAAGCACGCTTTGAGAAGTATTGCCATTTTTAATGGGGCCACCTTGAGTCAGTTGCTGGCATTAGCTCTTCTCTGGGTTCTTTGAGTCCTAGAGCACATGGACAGCTGTATACTGTACTGACATCTTTCTCTATAAGCACAGCCTGTGACTGTCTTGGCCAGAGTGGAGAGAGCCACATGGTCTTCAATCTGTCACAGATCTCTTCTTAAAAATTATAAATGAAGGTTCATAAAGGGATAGCGAGACACTAGTAATGCAGTTTTTAGTAAAGTGAAGAATCACTCCTCAATTTCTGGTTTGCTATCCTTAGTTGGATATTTTAAACATTTGATAACAATGTTTTACTGAGCTTACATCACCCATGGCCCCCCAGAAGCCCCTATTTTGTCTGCTTGGTTTCTGAGAATGTCTTCCTGACCCTTGCCCAAGTAGTTCCCATTATGACCCCTGCATGTCCTACACATGGAAGCTCATACTTGTCCACAGAGAACTCTTATATGCTGAACTAAGACACAGTGGTTCTGAGATAGTAAGGAAATATTCCTTTGTGATGTACTTTAAAATGTCAACTTTTAGTATTATTGGTCTCCCCCCCCCCCCCCATTTACACACGATCTAACAGGACACTAGTCATCTTTTTCAGTAGGTTCTTCTTCCCCCCTCCAGGGCGTCTGATAAATCCTTTAGCTACTTCTTGGCTGAGTTTTCTCATCATAAGGTAATGAGAGCTGGTTTTATTTTGGAGGCAACACATTTCCTGTGGTATCCTTGGCTCAGTGATATATAACAGGAAAGGGAATGGCGTCTTCATTGTAAAGCAGCAGGTATCACTTAGACATGATGCTCTCTTTCTTTCCTGCCCCTAAGCACAGAGAACTGGATTTCCCTATGGTTGAGCTGTTGTAGAACTGTTACAAAGTACTGCTGTGGCTGTGGAGGCCCAGATTTGACCAAATTTTTAATATATGCCTCTCATGTGAGCTTAGTTCCCATGAACTGTAGGACTTATAGGCTGCTTCTTTCTTTAGATGCTCATAGTCCTTAACTCCTTGCTAAGCTCATTTCATTCTTTCTTTTTTCCTTCCTCGGTTTGTTTCTTCCTTCCTTCCTTCCTTCCTTCCTTCCTTCCTTCCTTCCTTCCTTCCTTCCTTCCTTCCTTCCTTCCTTCCTCCCTTGTCTCTGTCTCTTTCTCTTTCTTTTGAGATAAGGTCTCAACTATGTAATACTGGCTGTCCCAGAGCTCAGATCTTTATTTGCCTTTGCCTCCTGAATCTTGAATTAAAGGCATGGACCCACAAGCCTGGTAAAGAAAATAATTTCCATAAAGTTAGTATGTCCATCTTAAACTTTTTGACTGACTAGCACCTGGCTCAGAAAATGTTCAAAGTGTATTGCTATGGAATCTCTGAAATGAAATGTACACTCAGTCTTTTACTGTTTTCTACCTTATTTTATTTTGTATGTATAGGGATGTGCACGTGTTAGGGTGTATACAAGTAGGTCAGAAGAAAACTTTAGAGATTTGGTTCTTTCCTTCCATCATGTGGGTTCTAGAAATTAAATTCAGGACATGGCTTGATGGGAAATGCTTTTACCTGCTAGGTATCTTGCCAGCCCCATTCAATCTTACATTAGTTGATGATTTTAATTTAACCGTATTGATGTGGTCTGCTTATTTGAAGAGGTGTGCTTCTCCTGACTTCCTGTGAGTGCTGCATTGCTGGGCTCCAACCCTTGCTTTGCCATGTGCTGTCTGTTGGATGGAGATAGTAGTAGAGTCATGATTTAACCTTCTTTTCTGCTTCCATGTCTATGAAAAATGAGATAATAATACAATGTTTATCTCTTAAAGGTCTTCAGAAAAATTATAGATGGTTTTATATATAAAATGCTTTAAATTGGGGAACACAGCTGCCTTTTAGCAAATATTAATTTGATAAAATAGTCACTGACTTTGTCATTTTCCTCCTCCTCCTCCTCCTCCTCATCATCATCATCATCATCATCATTCTGTGGACTTCTGAATTTCTCCATCAGTAAAATGAATGGGGTGGGTTAAAGTTTTGTTTCTTAGATACCATATATCTTTGTTTTTATGTTTCTGTGATTTTTGGTTAGTAATTTGTATGATTATAGGTATTTTTTACTTTAGAAAATTATCATGAGAGACTGATGAGTTCTGTTTCAAGATGTTCATGTTCTCATTAATGTGATTAACTTCAGAATTTTACTAGATGGAGTGTGTTTTGATGCAGTAGTGATTAGCCATTTTCCTTAGTGAGAGACAGAATCTAGTAGTTTAAGCCCATAGTCATAATATATTAGCTAAACGGGATGTTAGAGGGCATCTTGTCTGCCCCTTGTAGAAGGCCTATGCTTTCTCAACCCTGAACTTTTTGGTGATATGTTAGACACACTCAAGTAAACTTATTTTTAAGTACTAGGAAGTCATTGAAGCCCTTTATGTCAGCAATATCAAAGCCGTGATGCTCTGAGTGGCAATTATAATCTTGCAGTGCACTGCAAAATAATCTCTTAAAGTGTGAGGAAGTTAAATATGTGTAGTGCAGTGTCTATTTAAGATTTTCAGGTGTTCCAATTAGAGCCATACTTTCTTGACTGGCGATAGAGAAAAAAATAGCCATATAATGAAATCAAAGGATTTGTGTGAAGGTGAAGTACTATTGTTACCTTATTAAAGGAATGCAAATCCTTTTCATATTCTCATCAAGTGCTTTGTATTTTAAAAAGGAACTATTTAAAAAGAATCCCTAATACTATAGAAAGAATACTTATTTTCTGAAGTACAGTTTGACCAGAAATCTTTAGATCTACTTCAAAGAGCCATTCATTCATAAAATGGAATGCCTCCATTCTGAGTATGAGGGCTTGATCTTTCTTCTGTGTCTGTGGAATAAGTTACAGAGTCTGCATAATCAACAATGCATTTCATTTCCTAACAGCTAACAAATTATTCACACTGCTCACGTGATTAGGATGCCTAGGATGTTTCAGGTCCTGGTCCTGTATAGGAAAGTAATAGTAAGATAAAGTGGTAATTTCATTTGTAAGGTAATATATGGACAATGTGCTTATTAGAGTGATGAGTTTGGGGAATTCTCTGTCTGGAATTTGTACCTGTAAATATAGATGAGTGTTTTTTCTGGCATCTCATAGCTTCCTTCCCCAAACATTTTCTAACAGGAAACACTGGGAAATCTCCTGCTAGTCTCTTCTGGATTCTTATCATTTCAAGATTCTGGGTTCTTAGAAAGTGTCCTACATGAGCCCCCTAGAGAACATGTCATGGCCCATCCTTAGCTTTTGCCACTGTTACTATGACCATATTTGTATGCCTAAGTGGCAGGCTCCAGCCAACTGCTCAGTTTGTATCCTTTGTTATTTCCTTCCTGTGGTCACCCAGAGCCTCCCAGGGCTCTGTTCCACCCAGAGCAGTGGCAGTGTGCTACCCAGGACCCATGCTGCTCACAGCAGCTCATGGTGGGGTGTTCTGTTCCCTGTGGTGGATCCCCCACTGTCACTGGCTGAAGTGACTCTAGGAAAGGCTATTAGTAGCTGATCCCTCCTGGTAGTTCCCTAGCTTTCTCCATAGACAATTGCTCACAGCCAAGCCCCCTCATGCCCCTCTACCCCAACACACACCAGCTAAAATCTAGCAGCTACCTGCTAATTGCCATATGTCAGCTGTGGAACTTGGTCATCCAGAATATTCCATACATTGGTCTTGGTGTCCTATCATTGAGCTAGGTTTCTGTCAGTCATGCTGGCTTACATCAAGGCTAAACTCATGATACATCATTAAGAAAGCCAGAGGGGATGCAATAAAATGATGCTTGCTTCCAAAATGGAAATGGCTTAGGTTTGAGGGTTTAAAGAGGACTCATACAAGGTAACCAGAGGTTTTATAATACACCCCCACTCCCACCCCCGGCAAAGGAACTAGATTCCACAGTCCACTTCTCTGAGTCTGTTCACAGGATGTGATTCTATTCAGTGTTATTCAGCAGAGCTCAGTAACTAAGTCAGATATAGATAATTCTAATTTGGATTCTCCTTTTGTTGTTTGTCAACTGAATGATACTAGATATTTATTTCTTTAATCTCATTTCCTCTTAATTCAATTTTAATTCTTTGATTCTCATTTTAAAATTTTGTTTGTTTTCATTTTCTGTGTATGGGTGTTTTGCCCAGAGATATGTAAGCACCCTGCTTTGGGGGCTGGGGCCTGTGGAGACCAGAAAAGGGCATCAGATCCTCTGGAACTGGAGTTAGAGGCTAATATGTAGGTGCTGGGAATTGAACCTATCTCTTTCTAAGAGCAGGCATCATTGCTCCTTACCACTAAGCCATCTCTCCAGTCCCCATTCATTAATTCTTTTGTTGTTTGTTTGTTTGCTCAGACGGGATCTGACTTCAAACTCACAGAACTCAGCTGGCTTCTGGCTTTGCCTTTGCCCCTGACTACTGGGAGTAAAGGCTTGTGCCATCAACCCCAGTCCATTCATTAATTCTTGATTAATTCTAATTTGATTCATGGGAGATAATATTGGCACTGATCTTAAAGAGTTGTGAAAATTGAAGAATGATATCTGTAGCTCTCAAAGCAGTTTGTGATAAGGAATTTGAATACACCATGTATTAAACTTTAATAGATTATTACCTAGTGTATTGTGATCATTCATTTAGACATTATGGAAGGAGTTGATTTGTAGTAAAGAAGCACAATTTCTGTATCATTAGCTCTAAGCCAAGTTAATTTGAACTCTAAGCTGAACTAGTATTTCAAGTTGTAAATATAGGTTGCCATCGTTTATATAAGAGGATTACAAGTAATGTTTGGTGTATTTAATTTTTCTCTCTGTAATTTTATTTTTTATAGTAATTGGGTTCTTAGAGGTTCAAAAGTGAATTTTGTACAACGCTATGTAAACAGGAATCTGTGTTCAAACTAAATTCAGAAACAAAGCTGAAAATTAGTGCTATGAGTTAAGTCTAAGAACAAGTTTTTTTTTTTTTCTTTTCAACTGACTGTTCTAGAACATATACTAATGAGTGAAATCATGTAGACATCTTGTCATGGAAGAATGTGAGTGGAAATGCAAGTTCATTTTTTCTTCTTTAATTCTTTAGTTTGTGTTTATGATGGAGTCAGCACTCTGAATTTTCCCAAGCTCTTTGCTGGTCTGTTACTAATAATAACCAAGGTATTGGTGAGTGGTTTTCTAGAGGACTGTTATTTTTAGCAACCTGTCTATTGTTATCTGATCTCTCTTGCTTCTCTTACCAATCAGCAAATGCCTTTGAAGCCAGAGTTTTGTTAAGAGTGCATGGTAACAGAAGTGAACCCCCAGCATGGGGTTCAAGACTTGGGGAGACTGACCTAGAAGCAGCAGCAGAGGGCGCTCCGTCCCTCGTTTCTCAGGAATGGAACCTGCAACAACTATCTCTTTTGAGCAGCTAAACATGAATTGCTCATATTAATTAAGTTTTGCTAAGACCTTATTCCGTGATCTGGGCCTAAGTGCCTTAGAGTAAGGTAGGTCTTATTTTAATCTTGGGAAAACTAAGTATAATAGAGAATTTCCTGAAACTCTGCAGGAGGAATAAAAATTTCAATGAAACTCCATGAATCCTTCTCTTGCCTTTCCATATTCTGGCTAATATGCCAAATATCCATTTTCTTTAGAAGACCCAAATGGAAACCCCAGGAATTTGCATTTCTTATTGAATACTTTCCTTGATGAAAGGTGTATTAGATGCAGGCTTTAAACAAATCAGTGACTTGAAACATTGTAGCACCTACTTGAAAATTAATCCTTTTTGTTAGATAGCTAGTGCCTCTTTGCTTTTAACCAACAAAGACCCTTAAGAAAAAGAAAATGAAAAAATAAATAGCATTCCTGGAACGCTATTGCCTAGTGAAGGCGGATCATATTCCCTGTGATCTTGTCCGCTCATATTATGTGGTGATTAGAGCCAGCTTCAATCAGCTGAAAGATTCCCCAAGGCAGGGTCTCGTCCCACCAGTGCACATGGCATGCCCTGTCTGACACCAGGGCAACTTGAGAATTGAGCCAGAGATGCTGCAGTGTGGTGCAGCAGATGCGCACTGTTGGTTGCCATGGAGATTGCTAATACTGCTGAAACTCAAAGAAAGGGCACTTGCCACAGCTCAGGAGCCTGTGTGAAAGTGAATGAAAAACAAGTGGAATTCAGAATAGGCCCTCAGCTACTTGTCCCACATGGAGTTTTAATTTCCTTTCCTTTCCTCTTCCTTTTTCAGAATCTAGATTGAAAACAAGGCAATGTCATAAGGCATGCTGAAGCCCCTCGGAGCTTTCTGCAGCCTGACATATCCTTGGGATAAGTGTGTATTAACAAGGAGGCATGACTAATAGGATTGGGGTTGGGGGCTGGGGTGAGGCGTGTGGCACTCCTTCTGGAGCCTGTGGTCCACTTGTCACTGGGGCTTACTAGGCACCTTGGGATTTGTCTGCAGCATATGTGCTGCTGTTAATGATTGAAAAATTACCACAACAATTAGTCACAGATCACTGAAGGCAGGACCCCAAATGTGATGGACAATGTGATTAAATCCATGTATGTGACAATTAACTCTCCTGCAGGTTTATCCAGCCAGGGAAAGTGCCCTAGGGGTGAGAGCAGAGTGGGGTGAGAAGATGGGGAAACGTGGTGATAAAAAGGAGTAGGAGAGGTGAATGCCGCAGAATAGATCTGATGCAGCTGGCACTACTGGTTTTTAATCTGATCCTGAATTAATCACGGTTGGATTAATCCTGGTTTTATTGCACCTTTCTATTGCCCATTTATTTATATCTGCCTTAATTTGATGGAGGTGTGACTGATTAAATTCTGCTCGTACCATGTTTTTGAATTTTTAATCTGTCTCTCCATTGAACACAATGTTCTAGGTGGTCCAAAGTGCAATTATCTTGTAAGAGCTAAGCAGGCACCAGACATAGCATGTCGTGAATCCCCTCATGTATCACAGCTGAGTAACCCAGAATAAATATTTGTTTGTTCAATAATCTGCCTAAGCAAAAGGGGCCTGTTATGTCAATCTGCTTGGTTTTTTGGAAGAAATAAGACCCTTCCCCCAATGTTGGTAAATAAGAGTAACACAAATTCAATATGTATAACAAAGAAAATTTTGTGTACAAAGAAGAACAGTTGGATGTACTTATCTTCAAATTATTTTTATAGCATAACAAGGTAATTGTCATCCACAGCTATGATTGTATGATTTTTTTTAAACAACATACTCTATTCTTTCTTTAGATGATACTTTGTTGTCCATGTTTGCTTATGAAGCACGGCCCTGAAATAATACCAAGGAGATTGTGACTCAAAGCAGCACACGCAAAGCCTGTTCCTTTTTCCCTCCCTCGCCTGGGATGTGCTATTTGCTTGCCCCTGATTCTGAAGACATTGGAAGTTCCGAGGAATTGTATATCCATGCTTACACACAGTTCTCCTTTTAGCATTCCTTCTACTTAGGCTGTTGCTTTTTTAAAGTTGAATTTGAGAATGCTCTTTTCTTCCCTCAGACTAAATTGGGCTGTCTTTTTTTTGTTGTTGTTGTTTGTTTGTTTTGAAGACAGGGTTTCTCTGTGTAGCTTTGCGCCTTTCCTGGAACTCACTTGGTAGCCCAGGCTGGCCTCGAACTCACAGAGATCTGCCTGCCTCTGCCTCCCAAGTGCTGGGATTAAAGGCGTGTGCCACCAATGCCCGGCGGGTTGTCTTTTAAATCTACATTTTAGCATGACCTTCCCAGATACATAAACATAGATTTGTTTGTAATGAGGGGAGCAGCATCTTCCAACACAGTAGAATCAAAAACAAAACATCAGCCCAAGTAGAGGCTTGCTGCCCTGTGAGATTTCTGTGGAATATTGTTTCAGTCCCTAACTACTGATAGTACCACTGATTTGAGCATCAAACAAGAGCAGCAGCCTACCTGTGGATAGATGATAGGGGTATGCTGTCATGTAACCAGCCTTATGAAGATTGGAAAGCCCTTACTCATGAAATGGCATTCTTTCCCATGGTACTCCATTCTTGAGCCACTATTGCAGCTCAGTATTCAGTAATAGCAATGATACCATCTCTTTCCATCCATTTTGTTGGAAATGTATTGACCAGTACTGGCAGGCAATTTCTATCCATTTGCTTGTTTGTCAAAATGTTATTTCTTTTATTTATTATTTACCAGACAGTTTGACATACACCAGGCGGTGTGCCTAGCACATGTTGTGGACATAAAAGTGGAAAATGAAGTCACAGACATTGATGTTCTGCTGCAGGCAGAGTATAGAGAACTATATGCAACGTGTGAATTGGCAATTCTACAGAAGCACACTAGATCAAAGAATTTGATTGTTCCACAGGAAAAAATGACTTTTCCATAGACATTTGGAAGGTTTTCTGGTATCAGTCTTTGAACAGGTTTTTAATTCACCTTAGCCAATGGCCAAAAGACTAGATTTTTCACGATGTCCTTACACATTTTGAACTGCTTGTTACAGGATGGAAAAGAAACATATAGTAGTCATGAATAGTACAAGAATTCGGTTGTGGTAATGCTTCAACCATGACAAGGGACCAAAAGTTGATTTGAACATGTGTGAGCACAGTGTGGGTCCAGAATAGGCAGGACAGTAGGGGCTCAGTCAGATTCTGGAATTCATTCTATGGTCAGTGAATTGAATCACAGTAAAACGACATACCAGTGAAGGACATGCTCTCAGAAAGCTGCTGGCCTTTGGGGTCCTGCACAGCTGGCCTCTGACTCCTTCTCTTTGCATCTTCCTTCATTGTTTTCTGTGTCCCAAGTGGCTGGCCTTGTTTCTCCCAGTGTGGGCGGACACTCTTTTGGGGCTTCGCATAGACACCTTTTTGTCTTTGTTCAGGTGCAGGTTAGAGAGTGTCTTTCGTCTCTTCTCTGCCCTCAGCCTCAGATGTCTCGATGTCATGAGCTCTGGTAGTTGGTGCCGTTTTGTTTTTCATAGTGCCACTTTGGTGTTTTGGGAATGGTGTTCCTATCTCTCATCCAGGGTAGATTCTGATGAGTCAAATGGCACCAAAGTCATTTTCCTTTTACCAATAAACTGGTTTGGTCACTTCACAACCCACAGTTGGATCAATGAGAGCTAAGAGGCTGTCAACCAGGGCCTTAGGGAGAAAATGTCCTCACTTCTGACAAAGTTATTGGGTGAGGTGCCCTTTCGTTTTCTGGAAGTTGAAGCCAATGTGATAATGTCTGAGTCTGATGACTATCTGAAACCAGAACCTGGAAGAAGGAGGCCCCATAGAACTTCCAAGTGTAATGGATTCAGTGGAGTTGGCCCAGAATCGTCTTCAAGGTCTGAGGAATCGTTTCTGTCTCAAGGCTCTTTGTCAGGTAATCTGTTGTTCAAGCAGAAAGCATTCTCACTGGTAGGATTTTCTTGGTATTGCCCAGCTTTATGTTCTTAGTGGAAATTAGCCATCTATGAGGTATCCTGTTTATTTTAATACTTATTGTCACTCTTGCTAGAATTTAAGTTTCATTTGGGCAAAGGCTTGTCTGTCTTGTTGACTATCAAATCCATAACTCTTAGCCAATATGAAGACATCAATGGCTGACCAATAGAAATTTATAGGATGGATGGATGGATGGATGGATGGATGGATGGATGGATGGATGGATGGAAGGATGGATGGATGGGTGAGTAAATGAATGAAGTGAAGCAGGGAGGTGAATATAACCCTTTTATGAAATACTATTCAGGGCCACTGCAGATGGCTGGTGAAAAGTGGTTGTAATTGCAGAGAAGTTCTGCAGAGCAGGCAGCACCTACTCACTGGAGTTGCAGTAGCATTGGTAAAGGGCTGGGCAAAAGAGATGTCCTCAGCCAGAGAAGGAAGGGGCACCAAGGGTATTTGGGAGAAATGGGGGATATAGGAAGAAGAGCACTTGCTATTCTGGATAAGGAGGTAAATTTTTGAAATGTAGACTAGTAAGTGCCACTTAGTGTTATCAGTGTGGAGATCTAGATACTTGTTCTTGAAAATTTAGGCATGAAGACACTAGAAGAAAATGTCCCTCATTATAATCAGGGCTGGCAACCAGCGTTGCTGGCTCTTATGTATGACTCGATATTGTATATGAATTATGTCCTGTAGCACAAATCTTAAAAAGTCTTATTTAATAAAATCAAACCTTAAGCCTGGTATTGGGGTCAACGCTGGAAGATTAGAGAAGCAGAACAAGCCACAGCTTCCTCACCTTGCCAATTCCTCAGCTGATCCTGTTTCCTCAGACTGGAAGCCTCTGAGTCCTCATCCAGAATGAATCTCAGCTGAACTGCTACTCAAAAGCCTAAAAGCTTAACCAGCCTAGTTCCTGGTTCTCACACCTTATATACCTTTCTACTTTCTGCCATCACTTCCTGGGAGTAAAGGCGTGAGTCACCATGCCTGGCTGTTTTCAGTGTGGCTTTAAACTCACAGAGATCCGCATGGATCTCTGCCTTCGGAATGCTAGGATTAAAGGTGTGTGTGCCACCATTTTCTGGCCTCTATATCTAGTGGCTGTTCTGTTCTGTGACCCCAGATAAGTTTATTAGGGTGCACAATATATTGGGGAACACAATATCACCACAGTGTCCAGTTCAGTTTTGTATATCCAAACCTTGACTGCATATGTCGTCACGTTACTTTGTATATGATTTCATAGTTAAAATAAGCAGTCAAGGCTGGGACTAGTGCCACAGATCTGTAATTCTAACTACTTGGAGATTGGCAGCAGGGGGATTGTAAAAACCCAGTGTCTTCCTGGACTACAGAGTTATTCATGTTATGCTCTGCAGTGTAGTAAGACTGTTGCAAAATAAAGCCCAGTATGAGGGCTGGGGCAAAGCTTAGTGGTAGAGAGCTTGCATACCATGCAGGAGGCCCAGTGTTCAGTCTGCAGTACTGCAAATGGAACACACAAAGGCAAGGACTTTGACTGTCCCTTCTCACAAGGAGTGGTAATCCTGACAATGTGTCTGTGTGCTTCTGCACTGAGCTGCTTTAGGCACCCACTGTATTATCACCCATTTTATTCTCTTCCCAGTACTCCCCACTTTCCTGAAACATGACTTATTTGTTTGATAAATGCAAACATGCCATTTGCCTTGCTATAGCATCTTCAAGACATAGAACAAAGTGATGAGGAACATGAGCTCCTAGTCAGCATGCCTGAATTTGAACCCTGTCTTTCAGGAGGTTGACCTTGATCTTATTAATTGACCTTTCTAAAATTCAGTTTACTGTATAGTGTAATTAAGTTTCATGTGTAGTTAGTTGTTGCTAGAGTTTTCCTGCCTGGTCCACAGTCAGGA
>CABHPQ010152197.1:0-10336 GCA_902168405.1 Peromyscus aztecus | reverse complement strand
ATAAATATTTTTACAAACCCCTGGCTTTTCAGATTTTTTTATATATAGTGATTTAGTTTGGCTATTTCCAATGACAAAGGAGGGACTTCATATGCTTCCAGAAGACAGTGTCTTGTCACTTCTGCATGGCTGTGCTCCAATTTTCAAGTCATCTTGATCTCAGCAGCAAACACAGTATTCAGAGAATTCCATGAAGCTGAAAGAGATCTTGAGACTCATGATTCCGAGTAAGTGTGGTTTGGAAACTTTTCCCCATTAAGTGCATTATTTTATAATGACTAAGTTCATGATCACTTTGCTCTATAAAATGTTCAGAGATCTCTCTCATCAGTATGGCTTTTCATTACTATACCCCTTTAAAGGGTCTAGAAAATTAGATGTATTAGAAAATGAGACTAGAGGCAAGACCAAGGAAAGTTACTGATAGCATCTACTCACTGACAAGAATTCAATACTAAACTTTCTTTCATATTCTTAAGCCAGTTTTTACCAAGAACCAAAAAGTTCTTCTAACCTCATAATAGATTTTCACTTAGAAGATAAAGAAGACAGAGAAAGATAACAGAAATTTTTAAGGAATCTTACATAGGTTTCTTTTTTTTTTTCTACTTTTTTGATCAAATTTTAGGCTTTTTGAAAAATTACAGCAATAGTTCCATTTCCATACATTCCTGACATAGTTTCCCCAATGTTAGCATTTAATATAGCATAATATGTTTAGCAGAACCCAGACAACAATGTTGGCATAATACTAAACCAAAACCATATTCAAAAGACACAAGTTTTTCCTGCCAATATTCTTTTCTGTCCCAGACTCCTTCCCAGGATCCCAGGATATTTAGTTACTTCTCTTTGTCTCCTGAAGTATCTGACAACTCCTCCACTTATTCCTTGTCATCCATACTCTTGACACTTAAAAAACTTATTCATCAGTTATTTTGTTGGCTATTTCCTTGATTTGGGTGCAGCTGCTTGTTTTCTTACTATTATACTGTTATAATTATATATTTTGGGTAAAATCTACAGTAATGATACTGGGTTTTTCTTAGTGTAAATCATGGGGTAGATTATTTGACATATTACTGATAATGTTGGCCTTGGTCACTTGGTCAAGCTAATTTCTACTCTATATATTTGCTACCTTTCATTAGTATACATGTTGAGGTAGCTTATTTGAGACTATGAAAACACTGCTAAAGGTTGTTACAGGAATACTCCCTCTTTGACAAACTTGCTCGCTCTCCTTAAAACTAAGTTATGGGCTGGCAAGATGGCTTGGTGAGTAAAAGCACTCTCAAGGCACACCTGAAAATTTGAGTTTGATTCTTAAAATCCACAAACAAGTGGAGGAAGGAGAAAACTAAGTCCACATGCACACTATGTCACATATGGACATTGGATACACATGCACAAACACACACACATACAGTAATAGTTTTTAAAAATTAAACTCAAGTGATTCGTTGATATTTCTCCTCACTACTATCACACAAAAAGCACTGCTGTGGGATGTTCTGTGTGGCAAATGTGTTGCTAATAAAACACTGATTGGCAGTGGCTAGGCAGGAAGTATAGGCGGGGCTAACAGAGAGAATTAAAAGAACAGGAAGGCGGAGGGAGTCACTGACTGCCAGCCAGCCACCAGGACAAGCAGCATGTAAAGATGCCGGTAAGCCACGAGCCATGTGGCAAGGTATAGATTTGTAGAAATGGATTAATATAAGATAAAAGAACAGTTAGCAAGAAGCCTGCCACAGCCATACAGTTTGTAAGCAATGTAAGTGTCTGTGTTTACTTGGTTGGGTCTGAGCGGCTGTGGGACTGGCAGGTGAAAGAGATTTATCCTGACCGTGGACCAGGCAGGAAAACTCTAGCTACAAAGCACTTTAGTTACACACACACACACACACACACACACACACACACACACACACGATGTTTTTGAGACAGGGTCTCTCTTGGCTGTCCTGGAACTCACAGAGATCTGGGACATGTGCCATCATGCCCAGATACTACATATATTTTTAAATATTTATTTATTTACTTGTGAAGGGGGATACCACATACCAAGGTCCATATGTAGAAGTCAGAGGACAAGTTGTGGGAGTTAGTTCTTTTTTTATAAGAAAAAGAAAACATTGTGGCACTCTCATAACCCTCCTTCAGAGACTGGCATAATAGACAGTTATATATTAAATTTTTAACTTCTTTTTCTTTTAGTCACACTGGAGTCAGGAATCATGGGCTTCAATCCAAGTTCTACCATGGACTTAAGGCAAATTATTTAAGTTTATTCAGCTCACAATCTTTTCCTTTCTTGGCTGTGGGGTAGGTAGGAGTAGTGACTTTTTATGAATCTGATCTATAGGGACTCACAAACTTAAGAACTCTTGTATTTATCACCTTTAATCCACAACTCCATGTTTAGTAATATATCCTATATAATATTGTACATACAAACATATAAGAAAATTTTTATATGGTGTTAGCAAAACATAAAAATCAGAAATAAGCTGGGGGGGGGGGGTGGCGCACGCCTTTAATCCCAGCACTCGGGAGGTAGAGGCAGGCGGATCTCTGTGAGTTCGAGGCCAGCCTGGGCTACCAAGTGAGTTCCAGGAAAGGCGCAAAGCTACACAGAAAAACCCTGCCTCGAAAAACAAACAAATAAACAAAAAAAAATCAGAAATAAGTTTAACATCTAACAAGGGGACTAGTTAGATAAATATGATCACACCACACTATGGAATACTATATAAACAGTGAAATAGACACATGTGCATGGACTCAGAAAGATGCCCATAAAATACTATTAAATGAAAATTAGAGTTTCAAGACTATGTGATTGCAATTTTGGTAAGATGAAGGTAGGGGTGAGACAGACATAGGAAAAAGGAAGGAGGCAGAATAAATGAGAAAAATAATGAGAAATTTATTTACAACAAAATACATAGGAAAAATCTAGAGTTTTATAATAAACCCAACATTAATGAAGAATTATCAGATTCATTTTACTGTCTGGTTAGTCTATATTCTATTATTTCAACTTTTTACAAAGGCATGTTAAGTTACTTTTTAAAAAAACTTCCTTTTTTAGTCACACTTTTAATAATTTACTATAACTTTCTTCACACATAACCAAAATAATAAAAAAAAATTGATTCCTATTTACACTGAGACGAATAAAGCAGCTTGTAAAATGCCGAGAGAGCTTCGGAGACAGCGACTTTTCTTGGCAAAAACAGCAAATCTCCAAGTGATTTCACCCTTCTCATCCATCACACCTCTGAAGAAACTGGATTAGAACTCATATTCCTGAGTCCGAAGCCCCTCCCCCGCTCTTCAAACCTATGCACCCCGCCCCTTCTTCTTTAAGATTCTGGGAAATACTCCTTCAGTCTTCCTTCTGTACAAAGGTGAGGTTTCCTGACTTGGACATTTTTGTCAAGACCTCAAGTGTTCCTCAAGTTAGTTTATAAAGCTGTGAAAAGCAATCTGTTCCCAACTAGCTATATAATTATTTTCTTTAAAGTGCCACGGTGGAAAGATAAAGGACCTTGCTCTGTTGTTAACCTAGATAAAACTAATATAGTGTGGGAATGAAAGTGACCACACAGCAGCAAAATCTATATTAGGATCTTGCTTAACTGCATTATTCTTTATCAAGCACATGGAAATGTTCAGATCTTATTAAACTATTAAGCAATATGACAGATGATACTTTTTCTTCATAATTAGAGTAAACATAAAAAAATTCCAAAAAGGAACTTTGTCAGAGACAACATCTCTGATTCAATATAGACTTAAGGTTTTCTCACTGGCAAAAATAATTAAATGATAAAAGAACAACCAAATGGATAGGAATTGGCTCACAGGGGAATGATATCTCAAGATAAACATGGAACAAAACCAGAAAGTTAAATGAGAAAAACCAAATGAGTCTTTTCAATAGATACCAGCAGATCATTTGCTAATATGCATTCCTAATGAAATTTCTAAGACCAAAAAAGGCAACAAAGGGGAACAGAAGCACATACGCAAGACAGGGAATATAATTCATTTCTAAGACAAATCCAAAAGTGGGGTGTAGACCACTGTGACAGTGGTGGTTTGAATGAGAATGGTCCCAATGTCTCATATATTTGGAACTTGGTCCCCAGTTGGTAGAACTGTTTGGGAAGGATTAGGAGGTGTGGCCTTGTTGGAGATGTGTCACTGGGTATGGACTTGGAGGTTTCAAAAGACATTCCCAGTATACTCCCTGCTTTCTGCTTATGGGTTTGAGATGTGGGCTCTCAGCTGTTGGTGCTGTCATGTCTTTGCTCCACCATCATGGATTCTAACCCTCTGAAATGATAAGCCCAAATAAATACTTTTTTTTTTAATGAGCTGCCTTGGGCATTGTATTTTACTAAGGCAATAGAGAAGGAACTAAGACAATGACTACCTTGAATATTTAAAAAATTCTCGCTAAAGAAATAAAAAGACTAAAATAAGATCAACATACAAATTGTGTGGACAGCTAAAGATAGTATGAATTAATGTTCTTGTCATTGTGAGTAAATAGTTGACACAAGGAACTTTTTTGGTTCATTTGTGTTGGCTTGGAATTTGAGAAGAAACAATTCATCAAGGCAGGGAACATGGCAGCAGGAGCAAGAAGTGGCTCTGTGTTCACAGTCAGGATGTAGAGAGACATCCTGGTGCTCAGCTCGTTTCCTCCTTTCCCCAACACTCTTTTTCATTTTAGAGCCCCATTCCAAGGGGGTTCTAAACACTCAGGGTGCCCCCCACACTCAGGGTGGGCCTTCCCTCTCCAGTTAGTCTGGAAGTCTAACACACACACACACACACACACACACACACACACACACACACACACGTTTCCTAGGTACTTCCAAATCCAGTCAAATTGACAATGAAGATTAACTATCCCCGAAGTGTTGTTTGCAGATGAAAGAGCTAGATGAGCATTTTTTTTTTAATTTGGGAGAGCTACCCTTCATACATACATATAACTTTGCATATGTACCCTGGAGAGTAGAAATAATTTTATGGCTTATTTTTAAGGAACATCCATTGAACACTGAGATAGGGAAAGTGAGGTCACACAGTGGACATCTATACCTCCAGATGCTACATTTGGCCAAAGCTAAAAACTGTTCATTGCTAAACTCCTTAAAAATGTAAGAGGACACTACCTGGTAGCCTATTTTTCACTCATCAAGTAAGGATTCAATGGTCTGTGAATGTATTGCTTATTTGTATGGACCAAATGGCAATCAGGAAGAGTTCATCTCTCCTACTGTTTCCCCCTTAGAAAGCTAAATTAACAGTGGTTAATTAGCACATGACATACTAGATGTCATTCATTCTAAATACTTTACACACGGTACCTATTTTCACCCTCATCACAGCCTGTGGTAGTCAATATTATTATTGACTCCAAGTTAACAGATGAGCAAACTGAGACACTTATGAAGTAATAACTTGGCTTTTGATCATAGCCAAGATTTCAACCTGAGCAGTGTGGCTCTAGAACCTGGCTCTTAGCACTACTGCCTCCTGTTGTTAAAGAACTGTTTTCTAGAGGAGAGTTACAACCTGTGAATTAGAGTTCTGGAGAAAACAGAATTGAACAAGACTGAAATGGCAGAAGGAAATGACTTCAAGAGTAGAAAGAGCTAAAAGAAGAAACCAGAAGCCCCCCCGGGGCTCATATATAATTAGTAATCAAAAGAGTCACCACAGAATGTGGACAGCCTAGAAACATCTGAAAACATAATGTAGGAAGAAAACAAAACAAAACAAAAAGACTTTCAAGTAAACAAGTTAAACAAGCAGATGGCACCAAAGGGATCAGGCCCTTATTTTTATAATATCTAAAGTCTAAAGACAAGGAAATCTAAGAGGTACAGACCTCAAAGGGTTTTAAAACCTCAACAAATTAGAACAGCGCTGTCATGTGTGAGCAGGATACAACTGTCATATGTGAATAATCAAGCATGAAGCCACAGCTCCCCAGACCAGGTACCCTTGTCATTTCTCTGCCACCAAGCTTTCCCAAGGCCTCACTGAATCCAGGACAGGCTAGCTTGGGTGCTGTGTGGGATCTGAGCATGCAGGCATAGCTTTTAGTTTTCTGAGAATCCAGTGGCTTAGTGTGCCCTTATCCTATTGTCTCTGAGTATGTGTCCCCACTAACCACTGCCCCTTGTAGGCAATCATCTCTTCCACACCATTTCTTTGCTTCTAGCAGAAAAGCATGAACTTGGCAATAGGTCCTGGCTTGCAATCCCACTAGCTTGCCTTGGAGCCTTAGTTTCCTGGCTCACAAAGCAGAGTAATAATTTCCATGCACAGGGTTCTTGAGGAGATCAAGAAAGCCATCTGAAGAGCCTTAGCCACTACATGGTGGACATTAAAGTGCTCATTATGTTTTGATTTCCTGCACACAGAGTTTGGCCTTTTCCAAGAGTTTGTTTTATTTTCTGCCTACATGCTCTACTTGAAGGGGCTCACACCTACCGTTAGGACACCACATTTTCCTTGAAGCAAGTAAGTACTAACACCTTATCTCCAGCCCCTGATGGCCCATTTCAGCTTCTAGGTGTTTCCCTAGATATCAGCAAGTTCAAAAATAAATCTCTTCTGCCTATCTCCAAATTTGTTTGTCCTCTCCTCATACACTCAATCCCAGTTGGTCAACAGTTCTTATCTATCATTGAATTCTACAAAATTAACAAAGCAAGCCTTTGGTGACATCCTTTAATTCCCTACACAGCTACCTCAAACAATCTATCTTCTCCATTCCCACTGTGAACTCCTTACACCGACAGCCTTCACCTCTCATCTAGAGACAACCACAGTTGCTTAAATGACTTCTCTTCCTGAAGATAGCTTCACAAAGTCACCCTTCTAAGAACGAACTCCAAGCACAACTTCCCTCCTATAAGATTTCAGATGTGCAGCCCATAGGATACAGACTTAAACTTGCTGGGCAGGCACTCAAGTGCTTCACAACTGGTCTCAATCTCCCCTTTGTCCAATTTTATCCCTAGCCACTCTTCCAAGAACAAGGTGACACCTAGGTGTGCCTTCCCTTTTTCTATGTTTCACAACACCACTGCTACCACCACCACCACCACCCCACTGTCAAAGCAACTCTCAGCTCACACAATTTCTATGCCAACAAACAAAACACATTCTCTTCCCACTCCCTGCCTCAAATACATCTGACATATCATAACTTTTGCAACTGTTGTTAGGGTTGCATCACCTATAACAACTTCAGCTAGACTGAGGATCTTGAAGGCAGGGGCAGAGCTATGTTTCTCTCTATATCTTCTGCCCTCACTCACTGTCTATCAATTCTAGATGAGACCTCAGTAGTCATAAACTAAATTGATCAGAAATTTAAAATAAAATCAGAAGATACAACTAAAGCTCAGAAGAATGTATACACTTTAGAGACTATATATAGAATGTAAAGGAAAAGGAAAAAACAGTAGATAAGAGGAAATACAGACAAAGATTAGGAAGAAAAGATGCCAAGAAAGGGAGAAACTGAGTTTCTGAATATGGATGGAATGGTACATTCCTGCTTCTGCTCTGATGAATGTACACAAAGATACAAACATTCTTTTTAGCACTAGCAGAATTTGAAAAATTGTTCACCTTTAAAATTCATTTCAAAGCTAAAGGAAGCAAATAATACTCTATGAAAAGGAACTAATATTAAAATGAAATAAATTCAGAAAACAGAAGAAAATGCAATAGCTACCCTAAAAACAGAAAGCATAAATATCTACATCAGACACAAAATCTCCAAGAAAGGTTAACACAAAGGTGAAACCCAACAATATTCTGCTTGCTAGAGAAAAAAATCTCTAAAGTATTAGTGAGCCTAGGAAATGTTACAAAATCACTGCAAAAGAAATCATATTGTAGACTATTTTAAAAATAGAGACTGGAGAGATGGCTCAGAAATTAATAGTACTTACTGTTCCTGCAGAAGACCCAAATTTGTTTCCTAGCACCCATGATGGGCCTCTTATAACTCCAGCTCCAGGGGGATCAAACACCCTCTTCTGGCCTCCATGGGTACCCACAAAAATGTGCACACACATGTGTATTAAAATAAAAAATAAATCTTAAAAAGGAAACAGAGCCCACTCTAATTGCAGAACTCAGGAGGCAGAGGCAGGCAGATCTCTTGAGTTCAAAGCCAAGCTGGAAAACAAAATGAGTTCAAAAAAAAAAAAAAAAAGAAAAGAAAAAGTAAGAAAGAGAGAGAAAGAAACAGAACAAGTATCTCTTTTAGTAATACAAAATAAAAATTAATTATACAACTAAAGTTATGGGATATTTGTGCACTGTGTGAAGATATATTGCTGTGATTGATGTAATAAAGAGCTGAATAGCAATAGCTAAGCAGGAGGTATAGGTGGGACTTCCGGGCAGAGAGAGAACTCTGGGAAGAAGGGAGGAGTTGCCAGCCAGACACAGAGGAAGCAGGATGGGCAGAACAGAGATGAGGTAACAAGCCTCTTAAAAGAATGCAGATGAAAAAAATATGGGTTAATTTAAGTTATAAGAGCTAGTTAGAAACAATAAGCCTAAGCTAAAGCCAAGCTTTTATAATCAATAAGTCTCCGTGTCATTATTTGTGAGCTGGCTGCACAAAGAAAAATCCAGCTACATATGGCATCCAACATGGAGACTCAAATATCTACATAGGGCCTGAGAAAGCAGTCTCTCAGGTAGGCTCCACCCTTTTAAGAGGTCCTGCTGTGTAGCTGAGCACTTGAGCAACTGACACTGGGTACAAACTCCTGCTTCAGGCAGACACAACACATTCCTAGAGCTGGGGCGGGTAATGTGGCTCCAGGGCCAGGTACCTGAAGGCATGAGATTAGGCTCTCACAGAACCAAGGTGGGCAGAGCCAGCCACCAGTGCCACTTCGTGGTGGTAGCTTAGCAGTTTAAGATTTGTCTCATATGGAAAGAGAATCCTACAAGCACACCTGCAAAAAACCAGGTCCAGACACAGTCATTAAAAAGTAGTTTAAAAATAATAAAGTCTTTAAAGAAAGAGTAAAGTAATATAAAAAACATAAGGATGTAAGGATGGGAAATATTACAATACAGGGAGTTTGGACCTTACATGGTACTTTATTAATTTTGAATTTTTTGAATGCTAATGAACAAAGAACAACAACCACTGCTGAGAGACATTGGATTATGAAAGGGACTGCTAAATTAAACCAGCCTATATAGAGATGTCTTGGCTTCAGAATGGAAGTTGGAAAATGTGTTGTGTTGTGGGAGAGACGATGCTTTTTCCAAAGGAAATGAAAAACTATGGATTCCTTCAAAGTTGATACAGATCAAATTTGACCAGGGAAGACCTCTTGAGGATCTTGGCTACAGATATGAGGGGAAAAGCCAAGAAATACTACAGGACAGGTAATGTGTATGCAGATCCCTCAACATGGGAACAGCTCTGAGACTGGATGAGACATGATAAATCTTGTTGGTTATAGAGTCCTCATGACTTGTTATATTACAGTTTGGATATGCAATCCAAATGGACTTATAAAATTGACAGATGCCTTTTACCTACTCAAACGTAGAACAAGAAAATCATCTTTAGCTGTCTTGTGCACACCACACATTCCATACTTTTGTTAACACAGATATATATGATACCTTTAAAAGTTTATGTGTTTTCAGGAAAAAAGGACCAGATGCCAAAGACAAGTAGCCCAGGTGATCCAGCCTCTCAGAATGCCTCTATTGTAGTTTCTTCAAAATTCTACAACCAGAACAACTTCAAAGCTGCTAACTGAGATGGTCCAGCCTCACAGACTACTCCAGCCAAGACTTTAGATAAGCTCTACACTTTCCCACCATACAGAGACTAAACAAAAAAAAATACAGTCAGCTCTCCCAGGACTTGACCATTATCCCAATTTTCTAAGGGTCTCCTAGAGATGCTATCACTCCTAGACAACAGGAAGAAGTCTAGATGATGCCCACATTTCCAAGAGGTGGGTGAATGTTTTTTGCTTATTCAATGGATTGTGGATGTTTATCATCCTTTAGAGGGGTTGGTTGCAAGCTGTTGTTGGTTATGGTTAGTAAGAAAGCAGAGCAAAGGAGATTAGATTCAGGGATCTCTTTCTGAAAGGAAAAGGGGGGGGGGATCTAGTATAAAAATGATAAGAAAAAGGGTAGATTATTGAATCTACTTTAAGCTAAAATAACATTACTAGTCTCAAACACTTACATTGGTATGGATTTTTGTATATTGATATAAATTTAAGGTTATTTT
>CABHPQ010152196.1:0-25088 GCA_902168405.1 Peromyscus aztecus | reverse complement strand
GTGTAGTGAAAGACACAGCATCATCACCTAGCAAAACCAGAGGCAGCTGCTACCAGAGCAGTGGAGGGCGCCCCGCCCCCAATCCTGAAATCTGGGTCTTATCTGGGAGGATGTGGCACAGCACATTGGGTGAGAGGAGCCTTTGCTGTCGTATCACTAGGCCATCGTTGCCATGTGGGATGCGACCTCCTTGGAGGGGTGGAGCTGGAGCTGGCCTACAAGAATCTTTCCTTGGGGTGCTGATAAAACTCACTGAAGGGTGTGTACCAGTGGATCGTGCCCATGTTGCTGGCCACTGAAGGGAAAACTGCCACACGAGAAATATTTTTCCTTTGCTTGTGCCTTGCGGCATCTTCAGCGCCATTTATGGACACAAGCTAAAGTGGTGCCATCTGGCAGAGAAAAACGATCTATAAAGATATTAGGAAGCAGGTGACGAATGCAGTGCTGTGTCTTCCGCTTCTGCACAGGCCCTACACAGGCATTTGCGCTTCCACACACTGATGAAACGACTCTACGCCTTCACCTGTGGACATCAGCTATCCTTTGCACAAGTGAAGTTCTCATCACTTCCCCAAAATGAGCTGCACAGTCTTGAGTCATTTCATCCATCGCCGGCTTTGCTAACTTCTCCTCCGAGTCCATTAGAGTACGCTGGATATTATTACCTAATGCCTGAGTCATAAAGCCCACCCCTAACAACTTCATATGGAGTCATAAGGGGAAGAAGGAGACGGGAGAAGGCATATGATATACATATATGCCCATGCACATGCAAAGAACAGGCAAAGGAAAATGCCGGAAGCTCTGCAGTCCTCGTTTCTCTCATTGACCCCTTTTGAGCGACTCTTTCTTTTTTTAAAGATTTATTTATTTATTATATAGTGTTCTGCCTGCATGTATGCCTGCAGGTCAGAAGAGGGCACCAGATCTCATTATAGATGGTTGTGAGCCACCATGTGATTACTGGGAATTGAACTCATGGCCTCTGGATGAGCAACTGGTGCTCTTAACCTCTGAGCCATCTCTCCAGCCCAGCGACTCTTTCAATAGTCGTTTATTTCTGTCTTCCCTCAACCTAAACCTCAGCGGCCTTGGAGGACTTTACCGTGAGGGGACCTGAACTTTATTCCTGAAGGGTCTCAGTCCTTATTTCTCCTGTTTGCCACTGAATCTTGTATGTTTTACTCACATGTATTATTGGGTATGGAGGCCCTAGAACACGCCTGCAGAATTCCCCGGGCTTCAGACATAGACTTCTGTTCTGGTTTGTGTCTTCATTGTGCCCCCGAAAGGCCACAAGCTAGAGGCTGGGCCACCACCCTGTGCTGCTGGCTGGAGTGGGTAGAAACATTCAGAGTGGACCCAGCAGGAGGAGGTGAGGCAGGTCTGGGGGAGGGGAAGGGCATGCCTTTGAGGGCGATTGGGACTCTGCCCCTTCCTTTCTTTCCCTTTTTGTTTCCTGGCCCTTAGGAGGTGAGGAGCTGTGTGCCATCATGTGCTTCTGCTGTGGTGTTCCCCTCTGCCACAGTTCCCAAAAACACCAGAGCTAACCTGCCATGCATTTAAGCTGTAAAACCAAGAGCCAAAACAAACCTTTCTTTTAGGTGGATTCTCTCAGGGATTCTGTCTCAGAGACAAAGCTGACCATATAACTTCCTTGGAACAATCCGGTTCTCCCTCAGTAATTGGGATCAGTCTCTCCAAGCAGTAGAGAAAACTTTTTTTTTTTTCTACCTGTGAGGTTTTTTTGTTTGTTTTTGTTTTGTTTTGTTTTTTGAGACAGGTTTTCTCTGTGTAGCTTTGCGCCTTTCCTGGAACTCACTCTGTAGACCAGGCTGGCCTCGAACTCACAGAGATCCGCCTGCCTCTGCCTCCCGAGTGCTGGGATTAAAGGCGTGCGCCACCACTGCCCAGCTCTACCTGTGAGTTTAATAGCAGACAAGAACTTTAAAATAGCCAAGTGGCATTCTCATGTGCTAATTCAGTAGGATCACTATGTCCCCTAGTGGGGTCATTTTTACATCCTGTCCTTGGTGACTAAGGTCTCTAAACTAGCAGGTCATTGTTACTGGGATAGGGAGCAAAATCTGTGAGGTGGGTCATTAAGCATCACGGTGACAGGAGCCACCCTCACCTTTAGTCCAAATCCACGTGTGTAGAGGAGGCGTGGTTGGGGCGAAGCGTATGTAGTTCATCGTGTAAACGGACCAGCAATGCTCGCAGCTGCTCCTGCTCAGCTGTCCTGGGACCGAGTCCCCTGGGAGCCAAGCCGCTTTTCTGCTCTTCAGCTGTTGCTGAGGGGAGGGCTGTGTGGTGAGCTTAGCTCGGTTAATCCCGCTGCTACGAGATGATTGCCTCACTTCCTGTGTTGTGTGGTTTCCTTCGGCAGCAGCTGATAGTGCAATACTAACGTGGTGAATAAGGCATTCATTCTGTGAGGCAAGGGATGAGGAATGTCAGCGTTGCAGACGGGAAGGCTCAGTCTTACCGGGGAGTTGTGGTTATGCCGGTGAAGACAGATTCCTCCCCTGTGTCCAGAGCCCTCAGTCTGCCCTCTTGGGAATGGTGACAGTTGGGCTCAGATCTTTTTTTTTTTTTTTTGGTTTTTCGAGACAGGGTTTCTCTGTGTAGCTTTGCGCCTTTCCTGGAACTCACTTGGTAGCCCAGGCTGTCCTCGAACTCACAGAGATCCGCCTGCCTCTGCCTCCCGAGTGCTGGGTTAAAGGCGTGCGCCACCAACGCCCGGCGGGCTCAGATCTATTAGCAGATCTGATATAATATATTCACCAGGACCAGCCGACAGTCCAGTTGCATGTATTAACCCTGTATGTGGTCCCCAGCCTTGCTGTCACGGCCACTTTGTTCTCAGGCCCGTCGGGCATGCCTTGGGATAGCTGGGAAATTGGCTGAGTGGCATCTGCAGAGCATATCATTTTGTTCACTGGATGCCTGAACCCTCTCCTGCAATGGATGCTGTTCCTGAGCTTTCACATAGGACATGGTCTCCGTGGTGTGGAAGGTCTCTCTACACACATCTTCCCTGGGTTCTTTGTCCCCAGTCCTCAAAGCCTTACCTAGTAGAGTGCCTCATCGGCCAGCCAGACTGTAAGCACTCAGCCGTGACTTAGTAGAAATTCAGTTTGGGTTATTTCACATTCCAGACCAAGTGAGTCACCAAATAAATTGTCAAAGTTCTGCTCTCCGGGAGGCGTTTCCTGAAGTGCCATTCTTTGGGGTGGTCCCTAACTGGGATAGAACACTTGAGACACACATTGTCATCCAGTTAGTTAGCATATCACCCAGAACCACTTATAATGTGAGCTCATGCTTTTTTCTGCTGACTGCTGTGGAGATGTTGGGAACTTAGAGGTATTTCAAGGCGATTGGTTAGTAATCCTTGACATTCCGAGCAGTCTGCCTTCGTGCCCTCTCTGTCTGACAAATGGTGATGGCCTGGAGGATTTATGGTGTACCCCTGGATGACCTCATGGGCTCCTCCACAAGAAAATCTGGCATTCCTTCCCATCAGAGGGTTCTAGGTCTTTCATAGTGCCTAGAAACTGGGTATTATGCTGTGACTGTCCACTGTGGAGACTTAATGGCCACCAGACCTAACAGGTTTTTTGTTTTCTTTTTTCATGATTTATTTATTTTTATTTTATGTGCATTGGTGTTTTGCCTGCATGTATGTCTATGTGAAGGTGTCAGATCCCCTGGAGCTGGAGTCACAGACAGTGGTGAGCTGCTGCCTGGATGTTGGGAATTGAATCTGGGTCCTCTGTAAGAGCAGCCAGTGCTTTTAACCACTGAGCCATCTCTCCAGCCCCTTTGTTTGTTTTCTAATATGTAGATAATACAACCTTCCAAAATATTCCACACTGATTTTATTCCTGGGAAATCAGGATAAATTAGTTCCCAGTGGATATTCCCGTGGGCATTTGGTTAGTATATCCTTGCTGCCTTTGACAGTAAGTGTACCAACCATGCCTTTGGTACCTAGCCTCTGCTGCTCTGATATAGTCAATCATGCCTAAAGAAATCATGAAGTCACTGGAGTGTATGGTGGCATATCCTTTGGTCACATCCGTTCTACAAAATAGAATAACATGAACTTTTGAGAGATGCAGTGACCCTCTGATGAATGTGTTTTTCAGGGTCTTCATGTAGAGAGTATCTCTTGTCCTTCTCAGGAATGTAGTTTTGAGATAGTAGTTGAGGTCTAACTTGGTTTCATTTCCTGTTGCTGTTATGATATATACCCTGACAAAATCAACTTAGGGGAAAATTTTAGCTCACAGTTCCAGGTTGTGATCCATCGTAACAGAAAAGTCACAGCGTCAGGAGTTCGAGGGAGTTGGTCCTATCACGCCCACAGTGAGGTGTGGAAAGCAATGCATGCATGCATGTTTGCGCTCAGCTCACTTCCTCCATCTCACACAGTTCACGGTCTTCTGCTGAGGGAACGGTGACACCCACTGTGGGCGTATCTTCCTGCCTCAATTACTCTGATCGAGACAGTCCCCCAGAGACATTCCCGCAGGCCAACCTGATGCAGAGACAGTCCCCCAGAGACATTCCCGCAGGCCAACCTGATGCAGAGACAGTCCCCCAGAGACATTCCCGCAGGCCAACCTGATGCAGACAGCCCCTCGCCGAGACTCTCTTCCCATAGGATTCTAGACTGTGTCACGTTAACAGTGGAAACTAGCCATCACAGCTAGGTACACACGTGGTTCATATGTGATTAATCACTTCAACAGTCACATATCCCTAAGCCTTGGGATTTTCTCCTCAGTGTCATGCCAAGGGAGGCCTGGCATCTCAGTCTCATGACATGCTGACTACATCGAGTTCAGGTGTCAGTCACCTAGCCATGTAAACTGTTAGAGACACGCCCAGCTTCCAGTGCTAACACATTTTACATTAACTCTGGGATCTGATAAATGCATTTTGAGTCATGAAAGCAGCTTCCTCTACTGTGTATTTCCTATTGATCTCTTTCTAACACCACTGATATTTCCTAAACACATTTCCAAAGATTTGGCTTTTTTTTTTTTTTTTTTTTGCATATGTTACTTCCATCTGGGTTGATACTGTGTGCCCCTGAAGCATGTTGAGATTGAGAACAGTGACTGTTAGGACAAACCCTGAGGAGAAGGGGCATCTCCCTAAGTGGTATCTACTCCAGGTGAGGCTATGTAACAAAAATTTCCCAACAAAAGATGGCTAGTTTGTTTTTGTTTGTTTGTTTGTTTCGAGACGGGGTTTCTCTGTGTAACAGTCTTGGCTGTCCTGGAACTCATTCTGTAGACCAGGCTGACCTTGAACTCACAGAGATCCACCTGGCTCTGCCTCCCAAGTACTGGGATTAAAGGCGTGCGCCACCACCGTCCAGCTAAATGACTAATTTTTTGAGAGACACTTGAGTAAGTGACTCCCGTGGTCTAGGTACCCTCAGAGTTTCTTCAGGGGTTGGACTTTCTCATTCAATCATGAAACCAACCAGACACCTTCTTCTAGCTTCCTTTCCCATTCTTTCCCAGTCAGTACACTAACTCTCACAGGAGACACTTGCTAAGATTAAGAATTCAACAGATTTGTAATCTAGCAATATAGAACACACTTTATTTTTGGTTTCTGGAAACGTTAGCCCCATGACTATTAAGAAATAAACACCGGTGCAGAAGCTGTCTGTCAGGTTTTGGATCATCACTTGGCATGGGGGTTAATGGTTGTTTTCTTTTTAAAAGAACGTTTTTTAAAGATTTATTTGTATAAGTGGTTTTTCCTGCTTGTATATACATATACCACATGTGTGTCTAGTGCCTGTGGAGGTCAGAAGAGCATCGGATCCCATGGTACTGGAGTTAGAGGCAGTTGTAAGCAGCTCAACATGAGTACTGGGAACCAGACCTGGGTCCTCTGCAGAAGTGACATGGCTCTAACCACTGGGCCATCTCCCTAGCCCCACAGTTCAAAAGGATTCTTACAAACCCATGTTCCCTGCCCTAACAGGCAAGGACAGAAGCTTTTGTGACTCCAGTACTTCATCGTAGTTCATCACGGGTGATAACCTGGTGAACTTGAGTCTACTTTGAAGCATCCCATTTCCCATTGGCAGGCAACTGGTACTGCATTCTAGTCAAAGCTCAGCCCCAAACTAATTCCCAGGTTCTCCTTTTGAGAATATCTCTTGGAGTATCTGAAGACTAATCCTGCGTTGCTCAGGTTCAGTCAGGACAATTAGTATAGAGAATTATCAACTAGAAGGTAACCAACTACCAAAGGGGATAAAATAAACTTAGAAATACAGGGATAAGAGATGTAGAGAACAGCTGTAAACTCTAGCATTGATGGAGCATATCAAAGATGAGCAGATGTGGGCGAGGGCCCGGGGCCCAGGCTATGACTGAGACTCTTAAAGAGGCTGTAGCTGTGAATGGAGGATAGAGGAGTTTGTTAGCGATCCATTGGCTGGGGGTGGTTCACAGGCTACCTGGTGACGTTTGGCATAGGGCCCCAGTTGGAGTTGAACACAAAGCCACCTAACTTAGGTGCAGTGGTCCAGAGCTGCGACATGTTGTAACTGGTATACAAGAATCCAGCAGCTAGGGAGTCAGGGGAACTTGCTGGAAGGTGTGCTGCGCAAGGCCCCCCTCACAGTGCTGGCAGCAATGCTAAAAGGGAAGGAAAAGGCAGCAGGGACTGGAGGATCTCTGCGATGACCTCCCGTGCCTGTGGAAACAAGACCCGGAACTGCACCAGCAGACAGGAAGTAATGTTCAAGAAATGAATATATTGAAAAATCCCTGTGCAGTCATGATTTTGCACATTCTATGGAAGATAAATATGTTTAATCCACTCTGAGAAAGACCCCTTCTGGAGTGTGACATGTATTACTCTCTAAGGGGAAACACTTCACCGGCGAAGACATTCTTGTCAGGTATTTCAGTCTCCATTCATGTGGCTATAAATCTGGGGACTGTGCATGAAAAACGCTGCTGTCTCAGAGCTCCTACTGTGGGGAGTGTGTCCCC
Organism: Peromyscus aztecus; assembly: GCA_902168405.1. Taxonomy (NCBI): domain Eukaryota; kingdom Metazoa; phylum Chordata; class Mammalia; order Rodentia; family Cricetidae; genus Peromyscus; species Peromyscus aztecus. Next base: position 18,048 of record CABHPQ010152196.1, on the reverse strand, counting down.
CTTGTCACCCCAGCAAGGCAAGGAGCCCAGTCCCTCCAGCAGCCTCACGTGCTGGCATCTGCTGCTTAGGCCTCTAGTTAAATGTCACGCCTGCTCTTTGAAAACGGAACCTTATGCTATGGAATACACCAGCGTTTCCTGTCAAGCACTCAGACAGGTCAGTACACTGAGGAGTGGAAGGGAGATGCATTCCATTCCAGAGAGGTTTCTCAGAAAGTCCTGTCTTTGTCTCCTTTTCATTTATTCAATTGAAGGGCGTGTATTTCCCAATACTGTTTTTCAGCACTCTGTCCATTATAAGAGCAGGAAATTATACCCACTAGAATGATTAAGAACACATGCTTTGAAGCAATATAATTACATTTCTTTATTCTTAATGCAAAGAAAGAGGCATTGTTTCAAAATATATATATTTGAAAAGCACTTAGTGTGATGATTTTGCCAGTAGCATTTGGTAGGATTTATAAAAATCCGAGTAGGGGTAGGAGTTTGAGAGTCTCATGCTAGCTAGCCGGGTCAGGGGAAGAATGATAACCGTAAGTAAGGTAACAACATGCCATGGTCTCCAGCCACGACACAGGTGGTGTCCAAACTCACAAATGATGGGGCGTTATGAGAATACTCATCCTATGTTTATGGTCAGTTTCAAGCAAAGAGGTGTAGGGACTGTTTGGGTTGTGGAATGCTCGTACAGGCTCTCTGGGCAGGCTTAGAAGAGCAGGATAGCCATTCAGCTAGGCAGCGCCCACCCAGCTCAGGCCCATGCTGACCTCAGCCTCATGCCAGGCCATTCAAGTTCTCTGGATCTCAGGCGGTGGAGCAGAGCTCAAGGGCTGGTCTCACTGTGATGGTCATGTGGTTTTAGAATGGACACTTATTTCCTTACCAAACCACAATCCTGTTTGGTTTGGTTTTGTGGTTTTCTTCCAACACACAGCAGGAAGTAAGGACTAGCGTTGTGACCACTCCATAAACGTAAGGCTTATGATTACAACATGAATAAAACAGTCATAAGAAAGCAACTTTTCACTGGAGAGGACCACCCAGCGGCCATCTGCCCCCCTGATTGCCTCAGGATGTCTAGAAAAGCTGACACAGATGGATGGGTATTGGCCGTGAAACTTCCAGAAGCTAGAGGGCCACTCACCTCCTCCATTTCCTACTTCACTTAAGAAATCTATTTAATTATTAATTTAAATATTTCATTAACCATTTGCTGCTTTCTCGGGCCTCCTAAGAGTTGCCATGCTGTTCCTAACACGGAAAAGACAGGAGGGGAAGGCCTTTCATGTCATTTCTCTGAGGCTTCAGAAACAGGGATTTCACTTTTCTGAGGATTCTGGTAACAAGATGATATTTCAAATTCAGGGCCTCAGCTAAAAACAGATCTGGTTTCATTTTGAAGAGTTTTTGGCGGGGAAGGAAGACGATGAGAAGCAGCTGGTGTGTGAGATGAGGAAAAGCAGCACACTACATTTCTGGTAAAGCGCACCAGGTTTGGGGGATTTTTTTTTTTTTTTAAATACTCAAATCGCCTAATTCCTAAATGATATGGGAGTGGAGCTGCAAAGGAAAATGCTAATTCCAGAATTTGTGTGTTGGTTGGAAACATGTTGGTAAGATTTATTCTAAATCAGAGCAGAAAGAGTAACAGATAAAATCAGTAACTCTACAGTGTGCACATACCAATGAGTATTAATCCGATGGTCCCGTCAGCCGTTCGCTGGTCTTGTCTGTGTGCAGGGGACATCCTCTATGAATTTGGGTGTTATTGCCAAGGCACAGATAACCAAATGGAGGACAGTGAATGTGTGAGCCTGAAGTCCTATGGTCAATACATGATCCATCTCTAACTCCATTGGTGTTTGCCTGGTCTCTTGAGCACGGGTACTCTTCACTTTCTCTCCCAACTGAAACATGGCTAGCCTTTGCTCATATCCCGTGCCGGCTGAAGCCTCCCACACCCTGTTACATATTTCTTTGTGACTGACGAGATAAATGTAATGACTCTATGTTAAGATAAAAGCATTACGAAGATTATGAAATAAATTTATTTTTTTTCCCTCATGTTTCTTCTGTTCCTCCTAGATGCTATCGCTATTATTTTCAATGGTAGATTTCTATTTTGTCTCCCAAGAAATGATGCTGAGTTAGGCAGCTGCAGAAGATCGTGTGACGGAGCAGCACATGGAGCACATTACGGTCAAGTCGACCTTAATCAAAAGTTCCCATGCTGTTCTTTGTATTATTTCTCCCACAACTGCTGGGAGGCTATGCTTCAGATCCTGGCGGTGGGATGCTGCGGAGAGGATTCTTTCGTGGAAGTGCAGAATAATAGATCACTTCCTGCTCAAGCAGAATTCCTTTTAGATTGCTTTAAATAAGATCTTGTTGTATTTGTGGTCATTTGGAAATGAAGAAATTCCAAACATGTTAGATAAAACCCAGGAACTAAATTTTGCAAACCATAAACATTGAAATCAAACTGTAGAGTTTTATAAGGCTACAAGAATGTATGGAGGGTATTTTGTGTACTAAGTTCATCCTTTTAGCCAGTCCTGTGAGGTGGGCACTATCCCATTCTGTTGACTGTAAGATGACTTTGGTTTGAAATGACCATTATTGTGTGCACTGCTAAGAAACTAAAACACTGCCAGGAAAAACTGTATGATCCCTAGTTATCATACAGAACAATGTCAGCGACACCAGAAAAAATACGCATCATAGAATCTGCAATACAGTAGCACTAAAGTGGTTTTTCCTCAGAAGAACCCAGGACTGAAGAGCTCAGTAATCCCTGAAGTTCTTGGGCAGCAGAGCTGGGCTCCAAGCCTGATTCCCTGGCTACAGACCTGAGGTTCAGTACAGTTACATTTGTGCTTTCAGAGACAAAATTCCTTGAGTAAAAGTGATGTGGAGATATTTAAAAATGAAACTTCATTAGGTAGATTATTTGTATTTGAAATATTAAAAGCACATTGAAATTGCCTTTTCTCAGATTCGAAGTTATAATCGAGACCCACTTAACTAAAGTGGAGTCAAGAACACAGGGATAAATACATTGTTATAAAAATGGGAAGAGGATGTGAAGGGACATTTCACAGAAGAATAGGTAATTCGCTGTTAATAGAGAGAGAGCCAATACAGCTAGTATCAACCAAGCCTGGGAAACAGACACTGTCTTCATTGTTGGCAATCACAAATTGCCATGTCTGGAGTACATGCATTGTCTATTGGAATGTTCATACCTTTTTGACCTAAGCATTTTACTGTTAATTATGGATCCTCGTCATGGGCAAACAAGTACACCTGGGCAAAGAGGAACAATGTTCATGTCACTATTTTTGTGAGAAATATTCAACACAACCTCAATGTCTGCCCAGGATTGAGTAAATAAATTCTGGTATCCTCTGTCAACGAACCGGGTGTGGAAAACAGTGGTTTAGACCGATATCTACTAGTGTGGAATCATGCCCGTTACCTCTTTTATAAAATAGCTGGCAGACAACATACAGTACTTTAGTGAAGGGCAGCTTTGAGATGAAACCTGATTCAGTTCTCAGGAAGGATGATAAGCATGGCGGTGATTTTTAAGCTGTCAAGGGACAGGAGTGTATACATTTTTATCCTAGACTCTGAAATGGCTCGTCCATCTGTAAAATGAGACAAGTATGATTAAAAGTATGAATCTTTCTAGTTCAAAGCAGAAATGCAGATTTTAAAATGTGCATAGTTGCACATCACTGGGGAATGCCCATCCTGGGTTTGCCAGTGGACTGCAGGTACTGGAATGCAGGGGTGTGATCAGGCTAGGACAAGCACTAGAGATCTCCCTAGGAAAGTGCTGTCTGGAGGACAGATTGTATTTCTGTGCTCTGCTGTTTTTGTCCTGGCTGTTGGTGGTTATTGCCACCAGCATATCATATATACAGAGTACCACCATCGTATCAGCATAAAGCCGGAACTTTAGTAACAGCAGGATTCAGAATGTGTCAAGGCTTTCAAATGTACCAAAAGTCTACTCAAAGAAATAGTTTTAACTACACAAATACAATGCTCCTAAAAACAGATTTTGATGTGTTTATGGGCACCTTGGAAATGATGTGCACGCAGCTTGAGAGAGAATATAATTATTCCGTGGAGCAGTAGCATTTGTGGTTTTGTGCAGGTAAAACCCTTGCCTCTGTCTTCTGACTTGGTGAAAACAGCGGACACAGCAGCAACCCAAGATCTTAAATCATCTCGGTGCATGCTCTCATTTTGTTTTTCTGCTCTGGCTTTTCTCCACTAGAGGGGATAATGCTTTGTCTCCAGGGAGTCAGGGACTGCCTGTGTGCCTTAGAGAATATAAAGGAGATTAAGTAACATACACACACATAAAGTTATATGTATAGTAATTGACATTAGGTGCTCCATTAAACAATGAAATGCCACAGTATACCAGTTCTTCAGGACTTGTTGCCATGGATACCCAGTGTGATGGAGATGGGGAAAGGGTTGCTTAGGAATTCACCAATTTCCTTTTGAGGTGATGCGAAAAATAAACTATCCAGAGGTAGGAGCCATTAAACCATTCCTATATGTGTACAGTTTCCAAAATAGTTGAAAGGAAAACATGTTTCAAAAAGAATATTAATTCATGGCAGCTGCTTAATATTGTTTATTGTTTTATGAGCCAAAGGACTGGGCAGTCTTTATTTAGCTCTCTGACATATTAGATACATTTGAAAGGAAATACTTTAGTCAAAGATGAATAAAATCCAGCAAATAACGTAGAACTGTGGAAGGACAGCAGTCCACCAGGCAGCAAGGGTCCCTTAGGAACACTCAGTAGCCTCTGAATCCTTGACAAAGCAAAGGCTGGGAAGGAGCTGGTTTAAAGACAAGTGTAACGTTACAGAGGCAGGGCACAAGATGGCCGCTAGGGCTAGGGAGACAACAGCCGGCAAAGTGCTGAGGACCTGAGCTCAGGTTCCCAGCACCCATGTAAAAGAGCTGGGCACCAGCGCAGCACCGTTTAACTGTGATCCTGAACTGGGAGGGGGAGACAAGGAGCAGCCATGTGGCTTGCCGGTCAGCCAGCTAAGCTGAATTGGTGAGTTTTGGGCTCAGTGAGAGACCCTGTCTTAATAAGATGAGGAATGATGGAGGAATAGCCACCAGTGACCTCTAGTACACACACAGGCACGCACACACAGATGTCAGCTAACTGGTTTGGTGTGATTTTATATTTCCCCATTTCTATGGGCAGTTTTCAACCAGTATTAGATGTCAGTGCTTTGATTTCTGGAACTATCCCTGATCTCACCCCCAAACCACCCCGGTAGAAATCTTATGGCAAATGCGATAGATTCTATTAACAAAGACCCCGGGCTGGGAAATGCTCTGGTTGGCTGGCTGTTACTCCTTCGGTGACATTGGCTAGGCAGTATCCTCTTCCCTCATTCCACCATGCTGCGTGCTTGGTTGAAGAGGGTGGTCTTTCCCAGTGGAAGAGAACTTGTTCCTTGGTCAAGGATACATGTGCAGCTCACCCCCCTGGTAGAACCTCCAAGCTCCCAAAGAAAGTCTCTAGGGACTAGAAGAACTATTTTAGGATGACTCCTGAAGGGATGGCTGTTCACCAGCTGTATTCCAACCATGTAAGCTCTGTCAATAATGGAAACAATTTTAAACATTAGTGCTCTCCCTCTTCCCTCTCTGCCCCACCCCCCACCCCTTAACTCAAGCTACCATCGCCGTCCAACAGTTTGTTACTGTTCTTTTCCTATCCATCGGCTCCGTGGACATCACATTTAAGATGGAAGAAAACTGGATCAGGCCATGCCAGTTCTGGACCAGACCTTTGATGACTCTCCATGTCTAGACAAAAAAATCCTCAGTCCTACATCAGGCATTTATGCCCTTTAAAACATCAAGCCCCAGCCAAATTTTTCGTTCTCTGCTCCTTGCCCTCATCAGGGTGAGGATGAGCCTCAGGGAAGGGCAGGGCATTCTCCAGCTGGGCGGTGTGAGGTCTACCTGCTCCTGGGCCGTCAGAAGTTGTCTTTACAACCAACCCTTCTTCATAGCCGGGCTGCTTGCTGTTTTAGCCACGTGACATCAGAGAGGGTCATCTGAGAAGAGGAAACCCCAGTTGAGAAAATCCCTCCAAGATTGGTTTGTAGGCACATCTGTAGGGCATGTTCTTGATTAATAATTGACACGGGAGGGGCCCCGCCCACTGAGGGAGGGGCCATCCCTGGGCCCATGATCCTGGTTTAAGAAAGCAGGCGGGGCAAGCATTGGAGAGCGAGCTAGTAAGCCGTGCTCCTCCACGGTCTCTACGTAAGCTCCTCCCACCAGGCTCCTGCCTTGAGTTCCTGCCTTTTGGCTTCCCCGATGACGGACTGTAAGCCAAATAAACCCTTTCTGCCCCGCGTCGCTTTTGGTCGTAGTGTTCAGAAGAGCAATAAGAAGCAAGCTGAAACAACACCTGCCTTGCCCTCTCTCTTCTCTGCCGAGGAACATTTTCCCTGTGTGTTTTCCGCCACAGAGCCTTCGCCTTGGGGTGCTTTTGTAAGCTTCTGGCCCGCCTCCCCTCCCTAGTTAGATGTGCAGTGTAGTGTTACACGACCAGGCTCCAAAGTGGTTGCCCTTGGCTTGAATCTGCCTCACCTATACCACGTCATCAGCTTTGTGACCCGTAGCATGAATCTTAACAGTTCTTATTAATAAAATCAAACTTCAGCCAGGTATTGGGGTGAACACTGGAAGATCAGAGAGACAGAATGAGCCACAGCTAACCTCACCTGATCAACTTCTCAGCTGGTCTTGCTTCCTCAGACTGGAAGCCTCTATGTCCTCATATCCAAATGACTCTCAGCTGAACTGCTGCTAGAAGCCTGAATGCTTAACCAGGCCAAATGCTTCTCCAGGCCAAAATGCTTCTCCAGGCCAAATGCCTCTAGTTTCTGGTCCTCACGCCTTATATACCTTTCTGCTTTCTACCACCACTCCCTGGGATTAAAGACTTGCTTTCTGGATTAAAGGCGTGGGTCACCATGCTTGGGTGTATCCTTGAACACGTGGATTTCTGCCTCTGGAATGCTAGGATTAAAGGTGTGTGCTACCACTGCCTATCCTCATGTTTAATATTGTGGCTGTTCTGTCTCTGACCCCAGATAAGTTTATTAAAGTACACAATATTTTGGGGAACACAATACCACCACAGTGACCCAAGGCCAGTTACTTAGCCATTAAATCTCACGTTCTTCATTTACAAAGTGGACATGCTGGTACAATCATGTAGGCTTGTTAAGGGAGCTAAGCTAGTGCCCGCGAGGAATTTAATCAGTGCTGAGCCCATAGGAGTAGTAAACGCGTGTCAGAAATGTATCTATGCCCCCCACAGCTGAGAGTCTCAGGATTTGTGTGTGCTAGGCTAACCTGGATCATTCCCCAGCACTCTTTTCCCTTTTTCTTTTAACTTCCAAACTCCCTTCAGTACTATACTTTACAGATAGTAATAAAAGTATTCATTGACTTAGAAATGTGATTTCTCTCTTTATATACAATCCTGAATAAGTGTTTCTCTGATAAGTTGGTGATGGAGACAAATAAAATTTAGGGCTTTTTAAAAAAAAAAAAAAGGACTGTCTTTCTCTACAGCCCAGAGTGCCTTTCAACCCTTAATTCTTCTGCCTCTGCTTCTTAAATACTGGATTTATGGTCTTGTGCCACAATAACCCCTTTAGGGGGCAATCTTTTTTAATGCTTTATCTAGCCCCCCTATATTTTAAGATGAATAATACGTATTTTTAATTGTATTCTATAAATTTATGAGACAGTGCAGTAGCAAAGCACTGTTAACTTTTAGGCTCTTTTACTGCTGGAAGCTGAGATCCAGTGTTTTATCCATGGTGATAAACGTGTGTGCCTGAAAGCTGGTAAAGTGATCTAGAGAAAGGTGATGAGCAATCTGGGGGCCACCATTCCCCATCTGACCCTTTTGGAAGAGGTTCTGTCCTGACAAGTGCAAGTAAAAGGCTGTAAGTGAAAAGAGAGAAGAGGCCAGAGTTTAACGCAGAAGGCGAGTCGTTCAGGAACCAGATCATCGCTAGGGCTTGCGAATTGGAAATATAATCATAAGATTAAGAGACAGCTGAGAACAAGCTTCATAGGCTCTAGGATCTTAAAGTCTAAAAGGACCTCAGAAGATCAGTCTCCCTAATTAACGATCTATCAAAGTGACCTGGTGGGCTTATGAAAATATTCTACAAGGATTCTGATTAACTCCGTCCAGAGTAGAGTGAGTGTGTGTGTGTATGTGTGTGTGTGTGTGTGTGTGTGTGTTCATTACCCACTTCTGAACATTCATGCTTGATGTTCAGGGTGAGTGGACAGGCATTTGAGAGCCATGACGAGAGACTTTCAATCTGACAGTGACTGCTTGCTAGATCGTTTGGTTATCTGGGCACTTGAATCACTCCTGGTTGTGGGAATTCTTTTTCCAAAACATCCTTTCTTGTTTTGAATTGTTGTTCTCTCTTAATGGTCTTAGTTGGTTTTAGCTGTAGACTTTGCTCCAACTTAATTCTGTCTATTGGTTCTATTCTGTCTCTCAAACTACATAAATTAGCAGGAGATCTGCTACTTCCACTATCTAGCAGCCATTAAATACTATTTTCGGAGTCAACCATGATGCCCCCTTTTATTTATTTTTTATTTAGCCTGCAGAGACCTCTGCATCCTTGTACTAACTCCAACTTAATTCAGAAGGCAATTACTAAATGTTGACTACATTCTAGACCAGTGCTGAAGGATGGGAGACCCACAAGGACCATACAGTTGAACTGGGAAAGATAAACTCATAAGTGTTTTCAAAACTTAGGCAAGGTTCTAAAATGTGGGCTCTAGACTTAACAGACCTGTTTTGATATTTCTGGATCATCTCCTTGACTAGGTAAATCTATAGGTGAGCTCTTTAACAGCTTTGCCTTGGGTTTCTCATTTTGAAGCTACAATTCCTCTCAATACAATGCTTGCTTCATAGTAAGTATTCAATACCTATTTAAAAAAAATACTGAAGTGTTTGACCATGATGGGAGCAAAGAGTTGGATTACTATTGAAAGGCAAAATGGGTCTGGTCCTGAAATTCAAATACTGAAATAAAGTTTTCATAAACAGATTAGCTGATTTGTAGGTAAATTTCCAATGCATAAAGAACGCGTCTTCTTTGTATAATTAAGTAATTTTTGCTCAGTGTCCTGTTGAGTTCCTCTGCTGACAGGTTAGTTGGTATCTGCTTGGCTCTGCTGCTGTGACAGTGGGAAGACCAGTGACCATATTAACAGATTCAGTATGAGCCCGAAAAGATGTCAGCAGATCAGAGCAGGAGCCCAGTAGGTGGAAATAGAAAACAACAACAACAGCAGCAACAACACCCCCCTCATGTAAATTCTGGAAAAGTGACTATAGGTAGAATACAAGGAGGATGTAGCTTTATAGGACATTTACAGTTGATTTTTAATATGTTATAACCTAAGATGCTTCCCAGAGAAGTTACTGGGATTTTCCAGTCATAGTAGACATTTGGAACCCAGAGTCATGACAGCTGTGCCCCTTTATCTCCGTTCCAGATCTCTATCCACTTTCCCTTTGCACTTGTGAGCTGGGATGTTTGGTAGCTCTGCTCAGCTATCTGGAACTCCTATAATGGGTATAATTCTGGCCCAGTAGAACCCTTGAGTTGTGAAGGGGAAGGGCAGTAAGCATGGTGGTAGTATTGTCACTGTGGCCAACCTCATCACGTTGACTCACTGGTTTTCAATGCACCTGGAGTTTCAGTTGACTGCAATTTGAATTAATTAAAATCTCAAGGATTACAGCAGATAGCATTCCTTGGGAATGTTGCCACTAGAGCAGATGGTCGATAGTGAATTCTTTTGCACACTCACCAACAGAGGTAATTGTGCTAAGCTGACCAAGGTATTTTAGAAAGTTGTACTGGAAACATTAACAGCATCAGTGCAAAATTAGCCATAAGAAGAGCAGTGTTGAGTGAGCCCGTGTTCCATGTTTACGGAGAAAGGACACCTTAGGAGGACAGAACAAAGTGGTACTTTTTGACTCTGTTTGCTGCTGGTGCTCTCTCTCTCTCTCTCTCTCCTCACTCAGTGTTATAATGATAAAAATTCATAATATGGAGATCAATATCCTGCAGATAACTGTTTTTCTAACTGTGTTTTGAAACCAAACATGAACATTAGAAGTCTTTTACACACGATCTGACAGTCTCCGGCGCCTTAAATTGGCATCTTGGGATGGTGTGCTCTGCACCTGAAGAGCCTCGTAGAGGAGGAAAGAGGCAGAGGGTGAGATGGAGGGGGATTCTAATGACGGTCTTTTGAATAGTGCCAGTTCAATCCCTAAAACAAAAAGCCAGGTCTTTTTTTCCCCCTAAATAATGTGCTCTCCAGCTTCACCTCTCATCCTGAGAAACATGAAAGAGGAAGGGGAGGAGGTGACCCAAATCACAGAGTGCCTTTGATAGGAGGGATTCGGCTGTTTTGAACACTTACAATCAAAGGAAGTGCTTTCCCTAATTACATGAACTATGTGAAATCTCTCAGAATAGCTCTTCCACCCCAGGATTCCTTGCACTTTAGAAGTTTGCATAAAAGCTCACACGGAGAATCAGATGCAAAGTGTTTGATTCAGATTTTATTAGGCAGAGGAGTGCCCACATCTCTCCTGCAGCTCGGCAGCTGCTTAGGTTGGGACCACTCTACCTGGTTTTGATGTGGCTGGCTTTCAGACCCGCAACATTAGGATCTTTGTTCCGTCTTTTTCTTTCGGCAAGCACTAGTTTTTAGGGACAGTAGCTATGAAAACATCCCGAAGACTGTGGTCCTGCCAATTTATCTCCCAGCCTTAAAAGGGTTAGTAGTTCCATGTGTGAAGTTTGCATGAGAATGCGCAATTTCTTGTGTTTCCTACTGGACAACGTCAAGATATTCGGCTTTCTGATGCTCTTTATTCTATTTTTCATACATTTTAAATGTAAGAATAACTTACCATGAAATTTATATGCAGAACTCCTTCCTCCTTTACTCTCAGAATCTAGACTAGGACTCTGCCAGAATTTTTACTCAAATGATAATAGAGATTATGGCTGTGTGAACTTTTTGCATTGTGAGAGTGTCCTTGATGCTGAGGTACAGCATGTAATGCAGATGTGAGGAGAGAACTGTAAACACCCCAATTTCTCTGCTTGGAAAGGTGGGCATCGGTATCCCGGCCCAAGACAAAAAGAAGCAGCTGTTTGAATTCAAGTCAGGCTGAGATTTTTTTTTTTTTTGTATAAGCAATTTTCTGTGATAAGGAGATTGTCTAGTAATCGTATTTAGTAGTGAGAAGTTAGTGTTTTCTGTCAGTCAACCAGTATGTGGCTGTTAATGTATTTTATACCTCTACTTCATTTGCTCAGTATTGAAAGCCCCGGCTGGAACACCAGCCTGTGTACCATTTCCTAACACTCTCGGCTCTCAGGCAGCAAGATGTAATTTAAGAGGAATTAAGAATGTTCTTCAGCCACAAACCTACACAAATGTTATCTGGCAGTTTCCGTCGACTTTTATAATCTTCATTGATGCCAGTGAGGTAGCTTATTTTAAAGACATAGAAAGTTGAACATGATAGACTCCACCTTAATCCAGTAGACAGGAGGCCAAAGCAAGAGGATTCCTGCCGCTCTCTATCCATGCTTGTTACACAAGAGAAAGTCAATATTATTGAATGATAGGCATTTAATAATACTTCAGCATTAGCAGCCCCAAAGTACCTGGTTTCCTTCTGGTACTTCCAGCCATTAGAAACCTGGTGTCACATAAATCACAATTCAGCTTTTTGTTCTAGATCAAGATTCTATTTAAATCACTCTAGATACTGAGAATTATGTATTCGTTGCTGAAATTCTACAGGCTTCTACAAAGAGGTTCCCTAATCCTTACCATCCAGAAGTTCTCCTTAGGGGCTGGCTTATGTAACTTCTTCTAAGACTTTCATCTGGTGTGCCTTGCACATTCCCAATGCTGAAGGGCATCATTCAGATGGTGTTTTATCATTTATGAAGTTCTGTGGCTACAATCTTCCCTCTCCAGATAATGGGATAAGCTCTGCCGTGCCCAAAATCACGCTGGAAAAACCAGAACTGATCTAAATTCTCTGGCCAAGGGCCCAGTGCTCTTTGCCCTTGGTAGGCTCACAGCCTTGGAGAAGCCCTAACTTAACTGTGTTTCTCATGCCTGAGTGTCCTCTCAAGCATTCCTGCCACAAATGGGCATTTCACTTCTGTTGGAATTCTGGTTGGTAATGATGGGAACTCACTAGCCTCCTGGGACGTCCATTTCATCTTTGGAAAACTCCACTGTTAGATGGTTCTCTGCAATTCTGAGCTCCTGTACATGCTGCCTAATAGCTCTTTTTGGGTCAAAGAGAAACGAATTATTGTAATACTCTAATGTGGTTTTTTCTAAACCAACATTAAAATTAGACTCCATGGAAACGCTTATAAAAAGACGCATGCTGTGTACCCACTTGCCCCTTAATTCTTATTTGTAAGTAAAAGAACTACAGTTACTTTAGCTTTTTAGCTTTTCTGCAAACTTTTTGGTCTTTTTGTTATGTTTTAGAATCACTCTCAGAAACTAAAAGTGACAGCTTCTCACTTAGTGAAGGAAGCCAATGTGTGTGTGGCATTGAGAGGAAAGTGGGTTCCTAAATAATGTAGTTCACGTTGAGCATCAGTAGAGGAAAGTAGATTCCTAAATAACGTTCATGTTAAGCATCAGTAGAGGAAAGTGGATTCCTGAATAACGTTCATGTTGAACATTAGCAGAACAGCGTCGTTTTGAAATTTCTGCTTTGATTGCTTGTTCATGGTGACTCTGTACTGGTTACAACCATGTGTCCATGTCATGTACATCTTCCCGATTCTTATGTGAAAAGGTGACATGGTCATTGTGGCGGAGAGTCCCACCTCCTTCTGTGCAAACTCACACTTTACACCACCAGCTTGGCACATCCCAGAATTGTCCCTACCCACCATTGTATCTTCAACTCTACCATTGCCTGTAAGAATAGAGACTTTGAAAAGAGTGGTAACAGGAACTGTGTGGTTCTGCTCTGTATCTTGACTGTGGTGGCCACCAAATGTACACGTGACAAAGGGTGTAGGGCACACACAGGTGCATGGGAGCCGACGAACTCTGCTGAAGTCGGTAGGTTTTACGAACCAGCTGAAAACATGGGACTTCCTTGTGTTATTCCTGACTACAGTAATCTACAATCACCTTAAAACAGAAAAACGACATCATGATATTTCACATACACAGACTGTACAGCATGGGCTTTAGGCTTACTGTCCTACAGCATCTTTTCATGTAACAATATGTAGAACCACCTCATTCCTTTTTCAAATAACCTTCAAAGTTTTATTTACATAGTATCTGCTTGCCTTGGTTTTACACAATTACATTCTTATTCATTACACAATAAATAATAGACACGTGAAATTGCATTTATCATAGTCTTTAAAGGGGCTTCTATCAATGTTCAAGAACTTAAGGGGAAATATAATTAAAATGAGAGAATAGTGTGAAATTCAACAGAGTCTGCAAATGAAAATTCTAGAACTATGCAGCTACAGTATCAAAAATGTGACTTTTACTGACTGGGGCTTAGCAACTGATTGGGGACAGCCAAAGGAAAGATAAGGACATATGAAGATAATAATAGAAATGGTCAGATCTGAGGAATTCAAGGGAAAAGATTGGGGGAAAAAATCCAGCACCCAGTTTTGGCACACTCCTATAAGCCCATAAACGCTGAGGCAGGAGGAGGATCATGGGTTGGAGGCCAGTCTAAGCTACAAGGTGAAGCCCATCTCAACAAAATAAAACAGCAACAACAAGGAATAGAATATTTAGTTCCATAATTAATAGATTGGAGCTGTGGTGGCAAGAAGAGAAGATGGGCACTAAAAATAAACGATGGCTTCAGATCAAAATACACAGCTCGCTCAAACAAGCTCAGCAAACTTCAAGCAAGGTAAGCTTAAATAAAGCAAAAATTAAAAATGCCATACCCAGTTACCACTGAGTTATGGCATCCCCAGTTATGACCAAGTTAAATTTATATAAAAAATACATTTAAAGAGAAGATGAAATTTAAAGAGAAAATTATAAAACCTGCCAAGGGGAAAAAATGACACATTGTATCAAGGAAACAATACCGATCGCTGGTGACTGCTCATCAGAACTGATGGCAGCCAGAGGCTGCAGAGGACCATCTACGTGCTAAAAGAAAGAAAAGGAGCTGCCAATCAGAGTTCTATATCTAGATAGGACATCCTGGAGGATGGGGGTGAGATGTGGGGCAGTGGCAATTGTAGATAAAATCTAAAATAACTTACTGCCCACAGGGTCTTCCCTACAAGAAATGACGCAGTGTGGTTTATTTGAGGGTAAATATAAATATCTTTTATTTCATTAATTGCTTCAAAAGAGCACTGGCTGGTTAAAAGAATATTTGTAGTGTTATAGTATGAGTTTTATAATGCACACCCATCTGAATATATAACAGGAAGCCACAAAGTATGGAGAGGCTTTGCATTTACAAAATTAGGTAGATTGTTGTAAAGATAATGTTGGAGTCTTAGAGAAGCCACTGAGACAGAAGTACAGAACCAGTAAAATGCATTGAAAAATGAAGTGAGAACAACAACAAAAACCAGTAGGTAGAATAGGGCAACAACAAGAAACCCAGGTAAATCAAATGGAAAGACAAGACCATCGACTTAAACCCGACAACACACAGAACAGTGTTAAACAATGTTAATTGCAGAGCAGAGACTGTGGGTCTGGATCCACTGTGTGTTGTCCATAGGAAAAGTTAAGTAGAAGACACAGATTGCTAGAGAGTACAAAGTACACAGAGGGAAAGCGTAGTGAAGGGCCACACCTAGAATCTCAAAGTGCGCACTGAAAGCCAAGAGTTCCTCATAGATGATGTGAGTTACTTATGACATGTCACAGTCGCTAATGCCTGTTAGCAGAGCTTCAGAACTAAGTGAAACACATGTAATGGAATAAGCAAGCAACAGACAAGCCCACAGTTGTGTCTGTGACCTTCATGTGTCTTTATTTACTCATTTTTATTAATTTGGGTAGGCCTTGCTATGTTACCCGGATTAGTCTCTAGCTCCTGGACTCACGTGACACCATGCCAGGCTTATATTTGTAGATTTAAATGTCTCCCTTTAAACAACTTGGAACATTATCCTCAACACCTATAAAATATGCATTCTTATGAGGTGCACATGGAATATTCTCCAGGTAGACATATGATGATGGTCTAATGACTTTCAGTAATTTCCAGTCTTAGCTTAGCATCTGCAACAAATCCTATAGTCAACGTTTTCTCCCGAGGGTGAAATGCTAAATGTTTTTCTCTTTAAGATCAAGAAAGAAGGCCGGGCGGTGGTGGCGCACGCCTTTAATCCCAGCACTCGGGAGGCAGAGCCAGGCGGATCTCTGTGAGTTCGAGGCCAGCCTGGGCTACCAAGTGAGCTCCAGGAAAGGTGCAAAGCTACACAGAGAAACCCTGTCTCGAAAAGCCAAAAAAAAAAAAAAAAAAAAAAAAGATCAAGAAAGATCCCTCACATTTCTGTTCAGAGAGTGTAGGAGGTCTTAGTGCACCGAGAGAAAAGAAATCAAAGGCATAGAGACTAGAGGCCAAAATAAAATTTGATTTGCAGACTAACTTACTATGTTTGTGTAGAGAATCGTACTTCTGTTAGCTGTTCTGTGGGTCGCCCTTTTTCTTTCTTGATGATATCTGCTCAAGCACAGCACTGTGATGTTGGGGAAAGTCCAATTTATCTTTTCGTTTCTGCTTATACTTTGTGTGATATCTAAGAAGCCCTTGTCTAACTCAGGGTCATCAAAATTTAGTCTTAAATTTCCTTCAGAAAGTTTTACTAGTTTAGCTCATACATTGGTTTGTGGTCCATGTAAGTTAATTTTTTTTGTTTATTTAAGGAAAGGGTCCAACCCTCCCTTTTTGTATGTAGAAAGCAGCTTTAAAACAGGGTTGGGATGTAGGGTTTTTTTTTAAAAAAAAATTACTTATTTTTATTTATGTGTATGGACATTTGCTTGCATGTCTATCTGTGCACCTTGTTTATGCAGTGCCCATGGAGGCCAGAAGAGGGCATTGGAATATCTGGAACCAGAGTTATGGACAGTTGTGAGCCACCAGGTGGGTGCTGGGAATTGAACCCATGTCCTGCAAGAACAGTACTCTGCTCTAAACCACTGAGCCTTCTCTCCAGCCTGGGATATGAAATTTTTATTTGGGGATATTTCTATCCCAAACAGAACAGAATGAGCAGCACAGTATGTACAGTTTTGAGATTTAACTCAGGGTGACATGTCTCTAGTCAGCATGGGTTGTCTTAACCTTTCTGAAATAGAAATCTGACCCAAAAGCTCTTCTATCATTAGTTCAAAAAGGACTAAAAGAATCTGTAGTTAACATGACTTTACCCTAACCTCTGAAAATAGGAGCTTGATCAAGAAGTATCCAGGGCTGGTGGATGACTCTGCAGACGAAGGTGTTTGCTGCCGAGCCAGATGCTCTGAGTTCCCTCTCTAGGGCCCCAGGACAGGGAGAACCAACTCCTGCAAGTTGTCCTCTGCCTCCACACAGTGCCCCCCACACGATAAATAAATACAGCAAAATATCTCTTGAAGAAGTAGTATTCCTAAGTAGCCTCACACAAAAAAAGACTTTTTAAAAGTTTTTTCCTTTGAGCCTGAGGCTGTAATTCACTGGCAGAGCACTTTCTTGGCACATACAAGGCTTAGGTTTGGCTCTCAGACAGAGGAAATAGTGAGGAAATAGTTTCTTGTTATTTTTATTTAATATATCTTTTTTCCCGAAGATAATGCTGAAAACAAAAAGAGAATGACATTTATTGTAATTTAAGAGTTTATTTCATTGTTTCATATGTTCCATCCAACTACTTGCCCTCGGCGCCCAATCCCGCTCTACTTCTTGTCCATCTGCTAACGCTGGACAGTGTTTAATGGGCTTGACAAACTTACCCTTAAGTGGACATGTTGGCCTCTCTCCTCAGAAATGGTTTAGTCTCCTCCCTACCTTTTGGGTCATAAAGTCTCCTGAGAACTTTCTGTTAAAATATTACTCTAAGAGGCAGGGTGCCGAGAGGCCTCAGTCCAGGCTTGGGTGCAGGGCCTTTTCTGAATTTTACTGTTTCAAAGGAATGTAGAGTTGGTCTCACTATGCTCCGATGTTTAGGTGTGCAGTGCGAGTAGCCCTTTAAGGTCCATGCTGAGGAATGAAGAGAAGTTAATGGGTCCCTCTCCCTCACCCCCAGACATCTCTTCTGCCCTCCTGATGAGACTTGGATGCTGTGTTCAGACGGCAAGATAAGAAAGCATCGGTTACTTCGCTGGTCTCTGTGGGTTATCCCCGCCTTTATTTCATGCATTGTCAAGTTTGCCTGAGTGCTTAGTGTCTTTGACTAGGTATCATTGGGACATAGATTGAGATTTGATGAAGTGAAACTTAGGTGGCCTCTGAGGTCGGGCAGTGCCTCTGCCTGTACCCCGTGTTTCCTGTTCTTCTAGATTGAGCAAGGTGCGTATAAAGGTCTGGTAAGGGCTGACACTGTTAAGACTGACTTCATAGGAAACAGAATTTGTAGTCACAGATGAAATTCTGATCTCCAAAACAAGTTAAAGACATGTATGAGTAGCCACAATGTAGGAATAAATATGTATGTTCAATCTTATTTATAGGGTTGAATGTGATCAACATGTGTCAGAGTTTTCTGGTACTTTGAACACATAAACTCATACAATGTTTACCAATAGGAGGTTGTGTTACTGTGGTGTTTTACAAAGTGTTTTCACACCGTCTAAGACTTAATAAACTTCCGATTTTGAGGCTAGAGGACATAAGGAAGACATGACAACTGC
>CABHPQ010152195.1:0-24467 GCA_902168405.1 Peromyscus aztecus | reverse complement strand
CCAGACTCTCTGCCTGAGGTGGTTTCTGTGCTGTTGATATACAAAGCATCCTTTTGGGGCTAGTGGCTTGTGTGACACGTTGATATCTAGCAAAGATTGATCTGGGGGAGTCACTATGAGGTCATGTGGGGTCACTATGAGGTGATGGGGGTCACTATGAGGTTGTGGGGGTCACCATGTGGCCATGGTAACAATCATGTCCTCTCTTATTTATCTCTGGCATGTGGTATAGCATCCTTTCTTTGACGGAGGGCATCTTCACCACAACTGCACAGAATTAAGCATTTGAGTGATTTGGCTTGAAGTGGGATAGGCTTGGCCTCCCATGCTGTGAGAACATCCAAGTCCAGCTGGGACTATCTAGCTCTGTTCTCTAGTGAGCAGACTCTTGTGTGGGGCTCACAGGTGGTACATCAAGACTTGAGTCAGGGATGGAATCACTTTAGTAGGGATGGTTTTTAGTTTGAGTAATTCCATTTTTGGTTCCCCACAAGCCACTCTTTTTTCTGTGAAACAGATAAATGCTGAGTGTCTTTTGCCTGGAGAGAACTTCTCTGTGTATCCAGTTATGACTCACCTGCAACTGCCCTCAAAGACCCAGGGGATCATTGATGCAGAACCAGCCTTTGGATTTCTCTTCCTGGTGACAGAAAACTTCTGTGCTAGCATATAAGTGAACCACAGGAACATGTCTATGCTGTTCAGCTCAGCAGGCTCTTGGGTTCCCCAAGTGCCTAGGAGGATTCAGTTTGTCTCATGTGGGTTGATTTACGACAACTGGAATATCTCATCTGAGTCACACATGAGTTACATGTGGTTTTGATTGAGCATCAGGAGCCCGAATCACACAGCCAGCATTTTGGTCTGAAAAGAAAGTTGTGTTTTAGCCTAAGTACCTGTTTATGGATCTCCGTAGCTGGGAACAGTGGCATATGCCTGTAATCCCAATATTCTGAAAGATGAGGCTGGACCAGGAGTTCAAGGTCTGAGTTGGCTGGTTCCACACTAGCCTGGGCTACAGGAGTACCTATCTTAAAAACCAAAACCCAAAGCAAAACACCCCATAAACCAAAATAAGCAAAAAATGTTTCTTAGCAAATGGAGCTATTTGGTGTCAGGAGTTCCTGTGTGCTATTGTCTTAGTTAGGGTTTCTATGACTGTAAAGAGACATCATGATCTTGGCAACTCTTACAAAGGAAAACATTTAGTTGAGGTGGAGGCTTATAGTTTAGAGGGTCAGTCCATTATCATCATGGCAAGGAGGATGGCAGTGTGCAGGCAGACATTGTGCTGGCTACATCTTGATCAGAAGGCAACAGGAAGTGGATTGACTGTTACACTGAGGGAAGAAAGCTTGAACAAAAGAGACCTCAAAACCCACCCCCACATTGACACATTAGCTCCAACAAGGCCACACCTATTTCAAAAAGGCCACACCTCCTAATAGTGCCAGTCCCTTTGGGATTTGGGGGCCAATTACATTCAAACTATCATATTCCACTTGCTGGCCCCCATAAACTTGTAACAATATCATGATGCAAAATGCACGTAGTTCAGCTTCAGAGTCCTCACAGTTGTCACGGTCTCAATGATGTTTTCAAGTCCGAAGTTCAAAGTCTCTTCTGAGATTCATGCAATCTCTTAACTGTAATCACTTGTAAAACTCAAAATTAAAAAGCAGATCACATACTTCCAACATACAATGGCACAGGATAAACATTACCATCCCAAAATGCAGGGAAGAGAGCACAGTGAGGAAATACTGAACTAAAGTAAGACTGAAAACCAGCTGGGTAAACTCCAAAATGCATCTCCATGTCTGACGTCAAAATGCTCTTCAGATCTCCAACTCCATTCGACTTTGTTGACTGTAACACACTTCTTTCTCTTGGGCTGGCTCCACTCCCTGTTAGCAGCCCTCCTTGGCAGGTATCCCACAGCTCTGGTATCTCTAACAACTTAGGTTCTCCAAGGCAATCCTGGCTTCAACTTCACAGCTACATGCAATGGTCTTTCTACTAGGCCTCCATCCAAGGACACCCCTGACACATGCCTGGCCTCAGTGGCTTTCTTTAGGCTCAGAGGGTAATTCCATAACCCACTTCTTCTATCCTTAACTGTAAAGCCATAACCATGTGGCTGAAGCTGCCAAGTTCTACTGCTTACTGGGGCTGGAACATGGCCCCTTTGTTCAATCACATCTTCACCAGCTTTCTGTCCTTCACTGCCTAAGCTTGGCTGTCCTGAAACTGGATCTCTAGACAAGGGTGGCTTTGAACTCAGAGATCCACCAGCCTCTGTCTTCCCAGTGTTGGGATTAAAGGTATGCACCATCACACCCAGCTTTAAATTTTTCTTTAATTCCTTTTCACAAGTTGGAAACTTAGCTGGGTGGGATCTTGCCCTGAGGTCACCATTCCCTTTATTCCATTTCTTAGGCTGTTTATCTTCTTGAACACAGAATTTAGCTCTGTTCCACTTTCCGGTGCTCTTTTTCTCCTCAAAATTTACATTTTGTAATGTACTCTGCTCAGCTTGCTCCTTTTCATTATAAATCTTCATTAGAGTTTCCACTAAAAACCACAAAACAGAGTCTATACTAGGCTGGTTTGAGATTTCCTCTGCCAATGGAATTAATCCAAAACTCTTTACTTTAGCCTCAGGCAGACTCTTCGGACAAGGGCAAAAGGCAGCCCCATTCTTCACCAAAATATCACAAGAACAATCTCTAGGCTATATATTTATTGCAAGATATTTGATTACACTGTGTAAAGATATGTAACTGTGATTGGTTTAAGAAAAAGCTAAATAGCCAATAGCTAGGCAGGAGATAAAGCAGGGATTTCTGGACAGAGAGAGTTCTGGGAAGAAGAAAGGCAGGGACGCCAGCCACATGGAGAGGAAACAGGATGGGCAACATGGAGATGAGGTAACCAAGCCATATGAAAGAACAGAGATTTAAAAATATGGGTTAATTTAAGTTATAGGAACTAGTTAGAAACAAGCCTAAGGCCAAGCTTTCATAATCAATAAGAAGTCTCCATGTGGTTATTTGGGAACTGGCAGGTGGGACAGAAACAGACTGGTAACATATAACCAATATTCTTTTCCTCTGTAGTCTCTTAAGCAAGACCCCACAGTTCATCAAATCACACTTAGCATCACTGTCTTTCACGCTCCTACTAGTATGGTCCTTTAAGCAGCACTTAAAGCATTCAACTGCTTTTCTAATCCATTTCCCAAAGTCCATATTCCTTCAAACAAAAAGGTGGTCAGGCCTATCACAGCAATACCCCAGTCCCTGGTACCTAGTACTTTTGCCTTGGTTAGGGTTTCTATCACTGTGAAGAGATACCACAGCAACTATTATAATGGAAACCAATTGAGGTGTAGTCTTACAGTTCAGAGGTTCAGTCCATTACCATCATGGCAGAAAGCATGGCAGCATGCAGGCAGACATGGTGCTGGCTACATCTTGATCAGAAGGCAACAGGAAGTGGACTGACTATCACATTGAGGGAAGCTTGAGCAAAAGAAACCTCAAAGCCTGCCCCCATAGTGACACCCTCCCTTCAACAAGGCCACACCTATTTCAACAAGGGCACATATGCTAATAGTGCCAGTCCCTTTGGGGTTATGGGGGCCAATTACATTCAAACTACCACAGCTACCCTCCTTCTGCTGTGGGGGTACTAGAACAGAGAGGGCACTGAGCTCTGTAATGCCTTTCAAACAAAGTGATGCAGCACATGCTGGAGATGTGGGCCATCTGTGTAAAGTGCTGCTCTCAGCTTAGCCCAGGAGGAAAAGGAGGAAGCATTACAAGCAGGGATATTCATTGAGTCAAGTTCCAAAAAGCCTATCCCTCCTAAGGTGACTCTTTGTCCCAGTATCTTCATATCTTATTGTTTGGGCCAGAGAAAAACTGTTGTATGTGAGGTCGAAGAACTGGATTCATGATGCATTTTATATACATACTTTCTAGGAACACATACTTACTAGCAATGCTTTTCCAAATGAACCTTAGTATGCCCTGGGATACAGGGCATGGGAACAAACTTTGTGAAATGATGGCCATTTCTTTCCTGTGTTATGATTCTATGTTTTCAGTTGCTTTTCTTGACTATTTTAATTAAAAATGAAGAGGCATTTTGGCTCACTAAACTTTTGTAACAAAGCACATAAGTCAAAGCCCATATTTGAAAACAATAGTGCATTGGTGTTTATAACCTGTTCCTTAGGGGCATTTATTAAAATGTGGCTTCCGTGAACTTTCTTCAGGGTCCAATAATTTGAATTTTATGTTAACTAACTGGAACATAACCACTTTGAAGGCAGAGACCCTTACTATATCGCCGATGCTTAGGAAAGAGTCTAGTTCCTGTTTCAAGTCTTTTTCTGTCCTGTGTGTCAGCTCCCAAATAACCACACAGAGACTTATTATTAATTATGAAAGCTTGGACGATACCTTAGGGTTGTTTCTAAGTAGCTCTTATATCTTAAATTAACCTATTTCTATTCATCTATGTTCTACCATGTGGCTCATGGCTTTTACCTCTCCTTCCCCATGTCTTCCATCCTCCCTGTGTGCAGCTGGTGACCCTGCTTTCTTCTTCCCAGCCTCCTCTGTGCCTAGAAATCTTGCCTAGCTATTGGGCACTCAGCTTTTTATTAAACCAGTCAGAAAGACACATCTTCACAGATTATTCTACACTAAGCTCTGAATGAACTATGACCATTTTGATTATCTGCTAGGTGAATAGAGACCCACAAAAAAGTGATTTTAATTCAAGTAGCCTGAACATTACAATTGCTTTTGGTACATCTTTTAAATAAGTTTGTTTTTGTTTTTGTTTTTGTTTTTGTTCTTGTTTTTGTTTTTGGTTTTGGTTTTTATTTTGTTTTGTTTTGTTTTGTTTTGTTTTGGTGTGTGTGTTTGGGGGTAGGGGTTATAATTTTAAACTTATGGAAAAGATTTTAAAAAAAGGACAAATGTTTCCAGAAATTCTAGTGAGCCCCACTTTGGATGCCATATGTTATCAGGGAAATTGGGGTCCCCTTTCTGGATTGTTAGTCTTGATAAAAGTTTTAAAAACAGGCTCAGAGACAGATTTGTTAGAATTGGAGAGAAAACTACAGAAGAGGCAAGTTGTAAATCTTGGCAGTTGCAGGATGAGGAATGTGGGGAAGAGGAGAGAGGACGCCATGGCTTTTGGGTTAGGCCAGCATGTTCAACAGTGGAGGTCAGCAAGCAGCTATCTGGCAGCAAACAGCGATAGCATCAGAGAAAGAGTGAGAAAAGCCCACAGTGCAAGAGAGAACATGCTCAGGTTTGCAACCAAGAGACAGAAGATGAGAAGATAGGCTCTTCTGAGCTCTGGCCCCAAAAGACCATGCCTAACAAAGCTGCAGATAGCAGCTCCTTAAATGACCATGCTGAGGGGGGAGTTTCTGGGAGGGGAAACTACATTATTGAGTTAAGGGAATAATTATTGCTCTCCTGCCTTTAGCATGGCTTTAGGTGAATCAGCCTTCCTGAGGGGTGGTCTTTTGGCTAGGTGATTGACAGGCCTACTTGAACTACCTCTTAAGGGAGGAGACAGTAGCATGCAATGTTCTAATCTTTGGAGAGATCAGAACGCCGTGTTTTCACCCAGGGCTGGAGATGGATTCCATTAGTGAGAAGTCCATCCTCAGTGGCTTTTAAGGCTCCTTTAACACAGATATTCCTGTTTATCTTTAATCTAAACTTCTAGTTTAGTTACTTTTACGTCTTCTGTCTCTCTTAACCTATCCATTTGTTTATCTTTCTATATGTCTAATTGTTTTACTTCTGAATCATCAGAGAGTTACGTCTGGATTTCTCACTCAATTTTTTGGTATTTTAAAGAAAAGTGTACTTTTTCATTCAGGCTACAGTGTGAAGCTCCTAGACCAGGACTGAAAGCCCAAGTTAGTAAATGGTGGGTAGACCTATTCTCCAGTGAGTCATCTTCCTCCTTTAGCCAAGCTCCCATGGCATCTGCATTGCTGACCTTGGCATTGTAACACATAGCCAGATCATCTCCAGACCTTTGACTATTACGATCACTTGGAGTCTTCCCACTATCTTTAGAAGTTGGACCAAGGGATTCTCATCTGCAGAAACTTTGCCTCAGGTTTGTGAATTCCATGGAGGGACTTGAGAGCAAGTATGAACCCCCAGCTTTGGCCATGGAGCTCATGAGCCGGTGTCTGGGCTTCATAACCCAGGAACCCCCACTCTGTCCTCTCTAAAGGCCATGGCCCAGCCAAGGATGGAAGCACAGTTAGAGTGGCCTTTCCTCACTGGCTGGTGATCTCACACTCACACAGGAAAGTTTTGCCTGAAATTTCTTTCTTGCCTATGGCCTCTTTGAATGCCTCTAATCTCACCAAAATCTGGTAGTAGCTTAAAAACCTTTTCTATTGCTGCCAGTCTCCAGCCTCCTTCCAGAGCATGGTAATCACAGATGACATACACTTCATAGCTTTAAAAATATGTCTTCATAGAATTACATCGCTCTCCATTTCCTCCCCCAAGCTTTCCTTTGAGCCCCCACTCTCCTATGATTTTAGAGAGAAGAGTGTATAATAGTGTATCATGAGTTTCTCTTAATACTATAAGAAATAAATGTGTTTTGAAAGCGCATTTTAAAAATGATTGCATTAAATTTTGTCATTTTGATCTACCAGAATTTATTCGGCTATTTTGTATTGGTATTGTTTAGGTCATTTCTGACTTTTCTTTATTATGATTAGTTCTTAATTATATTGCAGATAAAGTTCGTCTCTATTCTTATCTTTTTTTTTTTTTTCAAGACAGGGTTTCTCTATATAGTCCTGGCTGTCCTGGAACTAGCTCTATAGACCAGGCTGGACTTGAACTCAGAGATCTGCCTGCCTCTGCCTCCCTAGTGCTCGGATTAAAGGTGTACACCACCACTGACTGGCTATCCTTACTTTTAAAGTAAAATTTCTCAATGTATAACAGTATTGAATTAAACATTATTCTTTTAAAGCATACATTGTCAACTCAAGACACAGAAACATTGCTAACCAGTGGTTCTCAACCTTCCTAATGCCGGGCGTTGGTGGCGCACGCCTTTAATCCCAGTACTCAAGAGGCAGAGCCAGGTGGATCTCTGTGAGTTCGAGGTCAGCCTGGGCTACCAAGTGAGCTCCGGGAAAGGCGCAAAGCTACACAGAGAAACCCTATCTCGAAAAAAACAAAAAAACAAAAAAACCCAAAAAAAACCTTCCTAATGCTGTGACCCTTTAATATAGGTCCTCATGTTGTGGTGACCCCAACCATAAAATTATTTTTGTTGCTACTTCATGACTGTAATTTCGCTGTTGTTATGAATCATAATGTAAATATGTGTTTTTCTATGGTCTTAGGAGGCCCTTGTGAAAGAGTCATTTGAGAACCACTGTTGTAAATGCTTCTACTTCCTCTAGTATTTTCTTCAATTCTTTTTAGCATTTCATCTTAAAAAAAAAAAAAAAAGATAAGCAGAGCCAGGCAGCAGTGGTGCACACCTTTAATCCCAGTACTTGGGAGGCAGAGCCAGGCGGATCTCTGTGAGTTCGAGGCCAGCCTGGTCTACAGAGCGAGATCCAAGACAGGCACCCCCCCCCCAAAAAAAAAGATACCAGTTTGATATGCTAAAACTTGTCTCACATTGTGGTTTCTTACTTGCATGTTTTGGTTACTCATGATGCAGATCAGGATTTTAAACACACATAGAGACATACACACATGTGTATGCAATTTCATTACTCACGAGACAAAACATGTTTCTATGTATTTGTGTGTTTGTATATTTACTGAAATGTTTTAGCTCTTCTTACTCAATGAGAAACTGAGGAAAAGAAATAGTTTGAGTCTAACTTTTCTGTAGACGGAGGGCTTCATTGTTGCTGATTTGTAACGCACTTTTCTCCCTTTTAAACACAAGTAATATGTTGTTAGAATAAAGCAAAATCACAATTTTTAAAGACAAATAGTTTGAAAATTTGCTTCAAATAACTTGTTACACAGTTCTTCATTTCTCATTGGTTTTGTACTGCCCCCTCTATCACAGGGAGTTCTGCGTTTGAGCTAATGTTTTTCCGGATTTGTGTCAACTTGAGCCAACTGTAGCCTAATGTATCTATCCTGTCTTTACCGGACCAAAGCTCCATGCTTATTTATCCTACTGTTGTT
This sequence comes from Peromyscus aztecus, assembly GCA_902168405.1. Classification (NCBI taxonomy): domain Eukaryota; kingdom Metazoa; phylum Chordata; class Mammalia; order Rodentia; family Cricetidae; genus Peromyscus; species Peromyscus aztecus. The sequence goes on along the minus strand of CABHPQ010152195.1, from coordinate 16,239 downwards.
TTAATCTGTTAATATAGTCTAGATTGACTTTAGAATTACATTTTTGGGTTAAAAGAAAGCTCACCACAATCATGTGTCACCTAAAATTGTTGAGGAGATAATGTAAATTTATAATTGCCGCTTTTCTCCTCCAGGGATATGCTGTATTTCTACCTGTTCAAAACTTATAAAATACTATTGAGTAAAACTCCAAACAATTGTTCTTGTATGAATTCCACACATACTTTGCTAGGTTCATTCCTTTGTATATTATGTTTTATGTTTACATCATGTGCAAGATGTTATTTGTATGGCTTATTATACACTTAGAAAACCATTGATCATTGAATATTTATAGCTCACCTTCTCTAGTCATGTCTCATTAATTTAAAAGTGAAAACTCTTGAGTTTTTTCCAATCTAATTATATAGATAACAGTAGCCATTTTGCTTTTTCTTTCCAACATCTGTCTATCCTAAGTTTTTCATCGTCTCAATCTCAGACGTGCAAGTTTACAGCATTGATATACGGGGTTCTCTAACTTCTCTGCAGTTTTTTTGTGATTCCTCGATTTGCTCTTAGTTGTGATGTTTGCTATAGTTTAGCTCTTTCCTATAATATGTATCTATTTTGTCCATAAATAGTTGGACAAAACCTGTCTCAACTGAGTGACACTTTCCACTTTCACCCTCTGTAACCCATTCACTAATTTCCCCTTTTTAAACAGGTTTTTAGTTTACAGGAAATGGTCTGCTTGTTTGTCCAAGGGGTAAGTAAGCATACTTGCTACAGTGTTTAAAATACCTGGTCTAAATCTGAATTAGCAATTGTACCATTCCAGGCCTAACCCTTGCCACCTTAGAATGACTTTTTAAGAGAAAGAAAAAGAAAGTATCAACCAATGAACCTTGATTGCACACTGCTAGGTGAAGCTCAGCAGCAGAACATGTCACCAAAGAGCTATGGTGATGTAAGTTTACTACGGAGAATCTGGGTCCCCTGCCTTCCTGCCACTCTGGCATGCACACTGAGTATATGGACAAAGGCCATCTTGAGCATTCTGTGCCAAGGACAGCATGTAAGAATGAAGTGTGTTCATTTTAAATCATTTACTCATTCAGTACAAATTTACTGAAGGCCCCAAAGTGAGACAGTTATGATAGGTTTAATGATACATATCAGCTAAGTCAGATGTGATATTTGTCTTGTAGAGCTTATATATTTACAAGTGAGACTCATTTTAGAAATATTTATATTTACCTTGTCATTTGTGTATGTGTATGACATATGTGTGAGTGCATGTGTGCAGTTGTGCATGCATGTATGTGTGTATCAGAAGACAGTGCTAGGTTTCTTCCTCAATCACTTCACCTAATTTTTTTATGGAACCTGGAGCTCACCAATTGTCTAGACTGGTTGACCAGCAAGCCCCAGGAATGTTCCTGTTTTTGCCTCTTCAGGGCTAGGACCACAGGTATTACTTTTCTAAATTTTCATTTATGTGTACTGTTATTCACAGACTTACCCCCTCCTTCTTATCCCTCTAACTCCTCCCACATCCCCCACTCCCTCTCAAATATCAAATTCATGGCCTCATATATATATGTATTTATACATTCATATATTTAAATATTTATTTACATATAAATTATATATAAATTTATATAAATAAATGTATTTTTCTCTCTATATATATACATACACATATGAATAAATAGATGAATACAACTTGCTGAGTCCATTTAGTGTTGCCTATATACATATGTTTTTGGGGCTGACCAGTTGGTATTTGATAACTGATTGGAGGGTGCCTGGCTTTTCCATGTGGGTGCTGGGGATTGAACTCAGGTCCTTGTCCCTTTATGACAAATGCTTTATTGATGGAGCCATCTCTCCAGACCCTCTTGTCAAATTCTGTAAATGTTAGTGTTCCATTTCTTTGCTGCCTCACTTAATTACACAGCACTGTGTGGTTCCCTAATTGCTGATGTCTCGGTGTCTCTGACCTATCCCGTGCTATTCTGGACACTGGAGATTCCAAGGTGAAGATAAAAGGCAAAAATATGTTTCTATGGAGCTTTCTATATTCGACTGAAGCCCTGATTCCTTACATTTACAAACATCCATTTGGTTTTATTATGCTATCTAAATGTATAAGGACTAAAAAGTAAACAGAAAAAAAAAGAGTCAATCGTTCTATAAAGATACTAAAATGATAGGTGGCACAGTATAGGAATTTCTAGTTAAAAATTACCTCAATTGTAATTCACAACCTATCTTTTCCAGGTAACTCGATTATTTGTAATTTAAATAGATATCAGTATATATGACCCCAGATTTTCAAGTAGATCATAAAGCAGACTTTGCAGATTTCTGTACCCAGGTGCATTTTTCTGCTCCATTTTCTTGCCTCTTCTGCAGAAAACTTCAACTAGTAAGCAACATGGGATGGTATGAAGTGCATATGTGTATTTTTTCAGGGGTGGAACAGCTTTGTGCTTTCCTGCCCTTCACAGTGATGGGAATGAGCATGACATAAGGACTTTCTGAAACCAAACATCTTTGAACAGAAACTCAGCGAGGACCACGTAGTTATTGTAGCGTTGTCATCTATTATAGATATGCTAGGTATGCTTTTGTTCTGTGAGCTTGTTCAGCCACAGTGATGTTTTCATTTGGTGCCTTCAGACAGTAGAAGAGGAAATGGTACTCAGTTGAATTCATTCATTCACTGGATAGAGAGATATTTCCTGAGCACCACCTATGAGCTGAGCACTGCTTTTGTGAATCTTGCAGTTTTGTTGACAAGTAAATACTGGACAAATAAGTGTGTTTGTGAGGACTGTCACAACAGTAGGGCATTGTGGAATATTCATTTACACTGTGTGAAGATGTGTCACTGTGATTGGTTTAATAAAGAGCTGAATGGCCATTAGCTAGGCAGGAAGAGGTTAGGCGGGACTTCTGGGGAGAGATGCCAAAGGACATGGAGAAGAAACAGGAGGTGCAAGATGGAAGAGAGGTAAAAAGCCACAAGGCAAAAACATAGATTAATATAAATGGGTAAATTTAAGTTATAAGAACTAGTGGGACAAGCCTAAGCTATAGGCCAAGCTTTCGTAATTAATAAGAAGTCTCTGTGTCATTTTTTGCAAGCTGGTGGCCGAAGGAAAAATCTGTTTACAGTAGGGCAGTTAGGTGAGCTGGGAGAACAGGGCCTTGCAAGACTTGTCAAGCAGCACAGAAAATATACTATAGCTTGCTTGCCTCCTTCCTCCTCTTACCTCTTTCTTTCCTTTTCCTTCTCCCTCCCTTCCTGTTTTCTTCCTTCTTCCCTCCTTCCTCTCCCTCCTTCCCTTTCTCCTTCTCTTTCCCTTGCTCATCTCTCCTTCCTTTTCTTCCCCCTCTCCCTTCCTCCTTCCTTTCTTTACCTTCCTCACTTCTTTCCCTCTCTCTTCCCTTCCTGTCTCCTTCTTTTTCAATAAGTTTTTTTTTTAAAGAAAAACCATTCAGAAGCTAGTCTTACAATACTACCTAAATACAGTCCCCAGTGAGTTCTCAGTTGGCTCCTAGCTGAGTCCTAGCTAGCTATGGATACAGTAATGGGCAAAAGGGGATCCTTTTCTTAGTCACATTTCACTAATGATAGTAGTAATAATAACAACTGACACTTATTAAGGGTCTTCTATATAGAGAGCATAATGTTAGGTACTTTATAACATATAACCCCAGAACAATCCTAAGGTAGGTACAATTAGCATCCACATTTTATATATGAAATGATAAGACATAAAAAAATTGGTGTAAGATCACACATCTAGGAAGTAGTGGACTCATGAAGCCACCCTGAATTAAGCTTCTAAAAATGAAGACTAGGGACAGTAAATGCATCTGCATACTCAGCCAAGCATGTTAAGAACAGGAACTAACTCCCTTCTAGTTTGGTATTTCTAAAATTAAGTAGATAATCTTCAGCAGAATGCAAGTGTGTAGTTCTTTGCATTTGATAAGGAAAAAGACTATTTGTTGCAGAGAAGGTTCTTATTTTGTATCATCCTCACTGGTATTGACCTTTCCTGGTTCCTTTCTGAGGACTGTGTTAACATCTTTTTGGCCAGTTGGGCTGTCAACTTACAGACTCTAAAAGGAAAAGAGAAGAAAGCCTTAGCTCTCCCAGGTAGACTACCCTTCTGTCTCCAGAAAGCTTTGTTTCAACTTGATTTTATTATTTAAAAAATTATTTGTGCATATATATATATATATATATATATATATATCAAAGTGTGGTTCTGTGCATGTGAGTACAGTACCCTCAGAGGCCACAAGATGGTGTTGGATACCCTGGGGTTGGAGTCACAGGTGGTTGTGAATCACTCAATGTGAGTGCTGAGAATCAAACCCTGGTCCTCCGGAAGAGCAGTACGAGTTCTTAACTACCGAGCCATCTCTTCAGCCCTTGTGAAGGGTTTCATGTAGCCTGACAGAATACTTTTAAGTTTCTGAATTCTAACATGGTTTTCTGTGGTTTATATGAGATGGCCCAATAGTCTTGGGCATTTGAATATTTGATTCTCAGTGTTGCTGTTTGGATTGGTTTAGAAGGTGTGAAGAAGTATGTCACTGGCGGACAGCTATGAGGTTTTGTCTTAGTTACTGTTATATTGTTGTGAAGAGAACCCATAAGCAAGGTAACTTATATGAGCATTTAACTGGGGCTTTCTTACAGTTTCAGAAGGTGAGTCTATGATCATCCTGGTGGGGAGCATGGTGGCAGGCAAGAGTTGTGGTGCTGGAAAAACAGCTGAGAGCTTGCACTTGACCTGCAAGATGGAAGCAAAGAGGGTGAAACTGGGAGTGGTGTGAACTTTTGAAATCACAAAGTTCACCCCCAGTGACACACCTCCTAATCTTTCCTAAACAGTCCACTAACATTCAAATATACGAGACTATGAGGTTCATATCAGCCAAACCACCACAGGTTCCAAAAGCCACATGCTAATTCCAGTTCACACTTTCTGCCTTCTGCCCGTGGTTCAGAATGGAAGCCTTCAGCTTCCTTCTCCGGCAACCATGCCTCCACTCTGCCATCATGGACTCTAACCCTCTAGAACTCTTAGCCCAAATAATCTCTTTCTTCTGTACATTGATCAACAGGTTTTATCACAACACTATAAAAGTTACTAAAACATTTGCTATTTGTGTACAAACTCCTAAACATCTGCTTTTCTATGTCCCAGGTAAATGTCAAGGAAATGGACCTTCACAGACTTTCAGACACACTAAGGACCTGCTTGACTCCCCCTCCCCCTCCTTCCAGGTATGTACCATTGACTCAGTCTTCAGAGGGAGAAGGAGTGTAGTGAGATGGTGTAATTGCCTCAAGGTCACATAGTGAGGAACAAAATCCTTTCAATCATTAAAACATAGATTTTCCTCCAAGGGATGTTATAGGCTTGTCTGAAAGGATTTTCTGTGTAGCCTAAGATCAAGGAAGAATGGAGCCAAGTGTGGGTCTGAGGGAAACCTGGTCACTCTGGCTTCCTATCTACCATGGGATCTCTTTTTCACATCACTGCCATTCCTCATGCCAGGAGGCTTCATTGCAGCTGATAACTAGCTTCAAAGATGTGGAGAAGAAATTGCTTTCCTGCATAATGCATCCAGCCTCAGGTATTTCAGACAGCACCAGGAAACTGACTAATGGATGCACCTTTGCCCTGTATCCTATCTCTGGATTTTGCTTTCCCAGACTGACTCTTAGGGTAGGACTACTATTGTATCACAAGGGTCTACCATAGACCTGGCACTATGCTTCTGCACATATGTCACAGGAAAAGTAAATTAGTGTAAAAAATTACACAATTTGAGGTCATTAGCGCTGAGATCAGTGAAAGCTACAGCCAGTTTTTAAAGTTTTGCATTAATTTTTTTTGGTGTTTGGAAATCAGAAACTAGAGTTGTGGAATAATAAACATTAAATATTTAAACATTTTAGAAACAAGAATAACAACCACCACAAAATCCTGACATACAAAACCCAGGAAGTGCAGCTACTGTGGGTCACAATGAGATCGGATTTACACATGGAAATTAAATACCAGGAAGGAGCAGGAGAAACAACTGGAAAGGAAGAAATGAAAGCAAGTGGAAGAGAAGAGAATGAAATGTGGGGACAAACAGACAAGAGAAACATGTACAGAAGGACGGATGGATCAGAGGGGAAACAAATACCACTGGATGAAAATTCAGTGTCATTAGGATGCAGCTATTCCCACAGCAAGTGCCCCCACTGTACCCATCCCTCAGAGAAGGTGATAAACCAGTCAATGGAAACGAGAGGAGTAGAAATCACTTAGCCAGTACTTATGGAGGTTTTATTCCACATCAAACTCCTATACATATCACACCAGGATTCGTGTTAGCTCTCTGAAATGAAACAGCAGCAAGAAGCCCACATGGTGTGGACTATACCCCAATGACCATTTCAGCCAGCTGTAATTATCATGCTCATCTGGAAGCCGAGTGGTGCCGGGAATAGAAATGGGTCATGGGAAGAGTGGGTTCTTGTCCTGGCATGTCACTGTATGACCTTGGTTGGGTGAGCTCTGGGTCTTGGTTTCTTTATTTGTTAAACGTGGACAAGGCTTTTCTGTCCTGATTATTTCACAGGGGCGTTGGGAAGATGAAACACCGTAGGATATATACCCACATGCTTCCATAAAGACGAAATGCCAGAAGAATGTAAAATTGACCTTATTCTTTTTCACTTAACAAAGTGGTGGGTAGGTGGGGGTGGGGGGTGGATATGATGGCATTGTGTGCAGAAGGCTTGGTGACTCAAAGAAGTGTCTTTTTTCTCCTCAGTGATATCTGGTCTGGGATTATTACTGCTTTCCTGGTGATTTTAGGCATACCCTTCTCTTTCAGAAATGCCAAAGGTGCAAACACTATTCTACTGCTGTAATTTGTCACCCTGGCTGCCTGAGCAAGATGTGCAGAGACAGTTCAGTAATTAAGCTTTTCAATGTGCATCATAAAGTTTTATTCCAGCAAAGGCTATATTTATCAGCTAACAAGTATTAAATCACCCCACTGCTCAAGCCGTTTCTCACTTGAATATGCTCCTTTCAAAACACAGCAGCTTTCTTTGGCTAGCTTGACTAATGAAAGTCCTTACTTGGAAACACACTGGTGACGTGTGGTCTTGTGAAGTAGATGTATACCCCAGCACTGTTCAAAGTGTCTCTGACTCCCATAGTCTCAGGTGGGTAATGGCGAACATCTTTTCCTGAAGTCTCTTATAGCATCCTTCCAGTAGCTACTAAGGCATGGATTTCATTAGCTATTTCTTTTCTAAGGGGGAAGAGGCAAGTGGCATTTCAAATGCAGTAGAGGGTCTTCAGAATGATTGAAACAGTGAAGGGACAATGATCTAGGTAGTGAGGAGGGTGGGTCTCTACCCACATAATCAACATCTAACAAAATGTACAGGAGTATTAGGATAACATGCTTAGGATGAACAGCTATGAAACATTTTAGTAATGGCTTGGAAGAATGATTCTGTAACTAACCCACTTCCCTCTTTACAAGTTTTTTCTTCCCTTGTAGGACATAAGTGTGCCATTGTTCTTAAAGGTTCAGCTCTCTCCACCTTGTGGTTGTGTCTCAGGATGTCAGCTCTCCGCTACTGCCCCAGTGCTGTGTCTGCCTGCCTGCTGCCAAGCTCCCTACCATGATGGTCATGGACTCATCCTCTGAAACTGTAAGGCCCAATAAATTCTTTCTTCAAGTTGCCTTTGTCATGGTGTTTCATTACAGCAACTGAAAAGTAACCAAGGTAGTAGTATGCATACTTGTCATCCTGACTTTCAGGAGGGAGAGACAGGGGGATCATAAATTTAAGGCCATCCTAGGTTAATAGCAAATTTGAAGACAGCCTTAAATCTGTTTCTTTTTCAATTATTTAAAAATTAAAATATAATTACATCATTTCCCCCTTCCCCTTTCCTCCTTCCAAACCCTCCCATGTCTACTCCCCACTCTCAAATTCATGACCTCTTTTTCTTCAATTATTATATCTAAATGAAATTTGCTGAGTCTGTTTAGTATTGCTTTATGTGTGTGATTTGAGAGCTGACCGCGTGGCACTTGATAACCAATTAGGAGGCTTCTCCCTGGGAAAGACTCATTTTCTCTCTCTCAGCATTCCTTAGCTGCCTGTAGTTCTTTGTTCAGGGGTGGGGCCCCATGAGATTTCCCCTTCCCACCTTAACATGTCCATTGGTGCCCTTGTTCAGGTCTTGTTGAGGTAGTCATAGTGTTGAGGTATCCTGAGTAGAGTTTCCCTATGATTTCTAGGAGACACAATTTCACTGCAGATTTCCTGGTCCTCTGGCTCTTCCAATCTTTTTGCAAACTCTTCCAAGATGTTCTCTGAGCTTTAGGTACAGCAGTTGTACTGTGGATGTATCCACTGTGGCCAGACACCTCATGATTAATTGTTCTTTGCCTTTTGACCAGTTGTGGTTTTCTGTAATGGTCTCCATTACCAGGCATGACAAACCCCCTTCCCAGTTGTTGGTCAGGAGAATCCAAGAGGTATCCCCAAACAATATATGCTACTGCTGTTGCCCTTTGTTGCCTCCCAGAGATTGGAGTAAGACCCTGTTGTTGAAGACACTTTGGACACAGGACACAGAGGATAAGGCTGGATCTGACCTGAAAGCCTCCTCTGTGAGACAAGTTTTCATAGTACTAGAAAGTGCTATGCAAGCTGGCGAACAAGAGAGGGAAGGCACCAATAGTCCTATCCAGCTGTGATACCTACAACCACAACAATGACCAACATGGCAAGATATCCTTGAAGCAACAGTAGTATTCATACATTGGTGGTAACCAACAGCTGTCTAATAGGACTCCAAGTCTTCTCAATAAAATGGAAACCATGCCTAATACTAGAAACCTAGCCAACTACCCAGGGCCTGTAAGGTTATAGCTCTTAGAGGAGACCCTACTACCACCACTTAATAAACCAGCGGAACTCCTAACTGCATTCTAATGCATTCTAAACACTTACCCCTATACCCACGGATTTTATTTTTAAAGACAAACCGTCATTATTTTGCTTTCCAAATGAACAAAAATTAGCTTGTTTGGAAACCCGAGGCTTAATTTTTCTCCAGCCAGCAATCATGGGACCAAATGTGGAAGTATATGGGTGACATGCCAAAATGCTAAGTTAGAAAATACTAAGAGACTGAAAATGCATCTCTTTGCTGTTCAGTAGGATTTTTATTGAACAACAGAAAATTCATTAGCTGTGGCATAGTCCAAGAGCAATAATGGACAGCAGCAACCACAGGGGGTCTAGTACTAAAGACTGATAAACTTCCTCTCAGTTCTGTTTAGCTTTTATCTCACATATGAAGACTAGAATTTGTTTTAAGGCTAAAAAGTATTGTGTAACTTGGAAAATGAAGATGATTCATGTCATTTTCTGCCAACCTGTAGGGGGTCCCTTTGTGGGTCAAGCTGCTCTTCAGACTGTAGTCTGATGACACATGTGACCTACTACCCAGAGCCTTAATAACTTGGAAAGTAAAAGAGAAACAAAAATTACTCCACATCTTAGAGAAAACTTGCATTTCCATAATTTGCAAAAATGTCAATTCAAAGATATACGTGAAGTTATAAAATGAGACATGGTAATGATTGTTCTTTATTCAGACTGAAATTTTCAAAAGGATGATAAAGGTTTGGGCCTGTGAATGGGAACTTTGATTTAGTATAATTCTGGGGATGGCTTATTTGTTCATAATAAGCACCATTTTACTCCAACAAGGACTGGTCACGGAAAATCAGAAAAGCAGGGAAGGAGTAGTGTCTAAGAAATTATCATTTTACTATGGGCGGTAGCTATCAAAATTATAGCATTGTTTTTATATTTCATATGAAAAATGACAGTGAAATGGAGACATTTTTTCCAAGTAATTCCTCTTCATAAAATGGAAAACAGAATAATTAATAACAGAGGTCTGTGAAAACAAGAATCCCAAAGTCAATGTAGAAAACAAGAACGTAGACACTAAATATGATTCTTTAACGCTTCCATGACACTCAGGGCAGAGGCAATGCAGCCATCGAAGTTGGAATGAGTAAATCCATCCCCTCCACACACCAGGGAAGGGTTGAGGTGAAGAGTCATCTGGCCGGGACAGTTGACAGCTGAGTTTGTAACCTGAAAAAAGCAAAGATGAAGAAGAGAAGATTGGAGTTGATGTTCAGTGTACCACTGCACTATCATGGCAAAGCCCGCCAGGGCTTTTGCTACCTGGAGAAATTAAAATTTCACACATGGAAAAAAAGAGAGAGGGAGAGAGACTGTCATAAGGTTACCTCTTGCCAAAATATTTGCATATATATTTTCAAATGTTTAAAATTTTAATTACCAAATAACTGGAAATGCATTGAACTTCTAGATTTGTAGATGCTATGGTCTGAATGCTTACCCACCATCTCCAAATTCCTATGTTGTTCTCCTGTGCTGGATAATTTTATGTCTTTTATGTCAACTTGACACAATGTGACGTCATCTGAGAGGAGGGAACCTCAATTAAGAAAGGCAAGCCTCTAGGGCATTCTCTTATTAAGTGATTGATGAGTAAGACCCAGCCCATTGTGGGTGGTGTCATCCCTGGGCTGGTGGTCCTGGGTTCCATAAGAAAACAGGCTGAGGAAGCCATGAGGAGCAAGCCAGTAAGCAGCACCCCTCCATGGTCTCTGCATCAGTTCCTTCCTCCAGGTTCCTGCCCTGTGTGAGCTCCTGCCCTGACTTCCTTTGATGATGAACAGTGATATGGAAGTGTAAGCTAAATAAAGCCTTTCCCCCCAAACTTGCTTTTTGGTAATGGTGTTTCATCACAGCAATACTAACCCTAACTAAGACAGCTCCTGACCCCAACATCTCTGCAAAACTTTTCTGCTTTTAAAACACTGGTTCTCAACCTGTGGGTCATGACCCCTTGGGGGTCTATTGACCTTTTTAGAGGGGTTGCATATCATATATCCTGCATATCAGATATTTACATTACAATTCATAACAGTAGCAAAATTACAGTGACAAAGTAGCAACAAAATAATTTTATGGTTGGAGGGTCATCACAACATGAGGAACTGTATTAAAGGGTCACAGCATTAGGAAGAGTGAGAACCACTGTTTGAAAAGATTCTAAGGCGTGACGAGGGAAAATGGCTTAGTTGGCAAGCCTGCTTGCTGTGCAAACATGAGAGCCTGAATTGACATCACCAGCACCCACATAAGAAGCCAGGAGCACACAGTCCTGTAATACTTGTGTTGGATGGGTGGATATGGGGTTCCCTTCCTCATGTGTTTCCAAGCACTGTTCTCAGAGGTCTTGCTTTGCAGAGACATCCTTATTTTTATGCTACGTTTTGTCTCCCCTGACCCCCAGTATTGGAAAGTGAGCCCACAGGCTTCAGCATGCTAGGCAAACCCCAAAGCTGTTCCTAGCCCTTCTATTTTGCTTTAACAAGAGGTAAAGATCTTGAGAATCCCATGTTATGGTATACAAACACAATGCTGACAGTCTCATAATCACACTTTTCTGGAGGCTACTTTATAGAAACATCTATACACACAGATGCTAATCTTGAAACCTTTGAGACAAAGACCTTTGAGTAGTAAACAAGCAAATATTGGGGGCAGAGAGGCTCAGACTTGGGTGTTCAACTAGAGCTTCCAATTTCTGCTTAGGTAGGATTTTAACAAGTTGGGTTATTTGATTTGTCAGTGAAACATTAAGAAGGAAGAAACTTCTAAGGTCTGAGCTAGTCAGGTGGTAACATTCACAATTTCAAAATGCTTCAAGTCTGAAAGCAAGGGAGTCTCAGCTTGCATGGAAACAGGGCATATGGTAAAGAGTACAATGGCAGGGCCTGAGATCAGCCCGGGGGAAGCTCTCTGTTATGATGGCTCTTCATTATGAGGAAGACTTGAGAGTTTTCATTTTATTCTGCAGGTGGAGTTAAATCACTTAGAAAAAAACACTTGGCCTTTTTCTGCTTTGAATTTATACATCTAATCCATCTAAGTTTATAGGAGTATTACATTAGCCACCCAGAGCAGGCAAGCGTTCTTTCTTTCTGTTCAGCCATGTCATACACGTGAACCAAAGAAACCTGAATTTCCACAGGGCTGTTTCAGCCCTGACATATACTTTAAATACAACGATTGAGATGTGGTTCCTGGCTGTGGCTGGAAGCACAGCCAAGGGCTGTATTATTGTGAGAGACTGCGGTTTTGACAATGACAAGATCCTCTCTTGCAGGACTCTTTGCTTCACATGGCTGAAGACACTTGCCAAAACACACTCCACGCTTTCATATTTTCCTCACTGGGTAATTGCAGAATGGGTGATTCCACCTTCGATGCAATGGGATTGATTTCATCCAAACTGCTGGCTAGCTAATCAGTGGCCCACTTTTTCAGCCATGTGATCTGGCATCTGGCATTTACTATTGAGTAAATTAAATTATATGGCACTGACGAATTACCAGCTCACAACTGAGCAGAACATTTCCCCTAAAGCTCCCTTCTGCTTTTTATTTGTAAGTTTAAGAGTGCGCAGACTCATTAGGAAGATGGCAACTGGAAGGTACTAAAACCACCACAAGCGGGGATTTCATGTGTGTGTCTATTCTTCATACGCTGTCTATACCGATGTGGTCCAATGAGTTATCTCCATCCCCTGTGTGTGAATTTCCTAGATGCATAAAGCTAAGTAACTACTTATAATGCTTTGTTTGTAAATTATACATAGTGTACTGGGTTTTGTCAACTTGACACAAACCTTGACATACCTGCGAAGAAGGAATCTTAATTGAGAAAATGTCCCCATCAGACTGGCCTGTAGGGAGGTCAGTAGCATGTTTTCTTACTAGGTGACTGATGTGGGAGGGCCCAGCACGTGTGCATGCTACCATCCCTGGGCAGGTGGTCCTGGGATATAAGAAAGCAGGCCGAGTAAGCCAAGAAACAGTGATCCTCCATGGCTTCTGCTTCAGTTCCTTCCCCGCTTGACCCCTGCCCTGACACCCCTCAGCCATAGACTGTTACCTGGAAGTGTAAGATGAAACAAGTCCTTTCCTCTCAAAGTTGCTTTTAGTCATGGTATTTTACCACATCAATAGAAACCCTAAGACACAATAGACACACACACACACACACACACACACACACACACACACACACACATACTCGCTCACACACACATTATTTTAATCATAACTATAAATACATCTTTTATAAACATAAAAAAGTTAATAAAGAAATATACTGAGTAAGTCTTTCCTGAGACTCATTCATAGTCAGGATTTGACTTCACTGATGACACAGAGCTGCTGACCTCTGACATTCATGTTCTTTCTCACACCATCCATCCTCTCTCAGTACCGTGTAGAACATGGGTGTCATGGTTTTCTTGTAAGAGTGCATTATTGAGTTCTGTTGGGGTTTTCCTTTGAGCCACTGACATCTCCTCTGCAAGTTCAGATCACACATTATAGAAAAAGTTTAACTGGAGTTTCTTTTCAGTGGAACAAAAGTTTCCAGACGGCGGCCAGACTGCTTAAATAATTAAATAATTTGTGGTTCAGGGGCTGCCCACTTTAACGAGAAAATAACCAAGTTCACATGTAGGAAACCCACATCTTGCCTGTCTCCTTGCTCCTTGCTGGCATCTTATAATGGGTTAAATAAGACATATGAAATAGATTAAGAGAGGAGATATGGTGAAATACATAATAAGCAATAAAAGCTCATGAGTAAAAAGATAACAAAGGAGTGGCAGGACTCTTGAGGCAGGGCTACAGCATCTCATTGTCTGAAATTTAATACATCCAGCCATTTTGGTTCAAGCTCTTCATTTTCTCAATCCATCTAAATAAACAGCATCATGTAGAACTGACAGGAATAGCTGCTAATCAGAGAATTGACTTCTTTATCTACAAAGGTAAAGGAAAGGCGTTGAATCCAGCCAGAGCCTAGTGTGGTTTCTCCAACAGTGCCACAGTGTCTCGGCGACATGTACAGGAACTCCTGACAGATATCACTAATCAATCATGGTATTCGTTTGCACTGAGCCCGGAAGTGGCTGCACTACCTTTGCTTCAGTGCTCCAGGCAGCCACTCCAGTTGATTGCAGCTGGCATGGTTAGGATCCTATACACCAACCACAAACTGGAAGACTAAAGAACAGATGTAAAAGAAATGTGTGAATTCATTATTCTTTGCTTTTTTTTTTCTCTTTCCACTAATGCTAGGATAGATAGCCTCATGTCCCTCTTTTCTCCAAACTAGAGACCTTTCAATGTGAAGAAAAAGGATTGGAGCAGAGTCACTTCCTCTATGTTAGAAGTTCAATTACAATTCTTTCTAAAGTCTCCTAAACTCCCCTACAGACTACTGCCCTTCCATAGAATGTTATACCAGGGCTCCAACTGTATTTGGAAAGAAAGCTTTGTCTGCAGGTGTAGTTCTGCAGGGCCACATATACAAAGATCAGAAATTATGGGAAAAACAGAGTCGGAGAAGATGACTTGGATGATGTTAGAAGATGTTAGCTTGGAGTCAGGAACTAACAAAACCATGAGTATCACTGTAAAGCTATTAGCAGCCCTGCTGTCCCGGCCTCTGCATATAGCTGTGGTGATTCATTCTCGGCTACCAAGCCTTGCACTTTGTCCTGGTCCTTTGTGATACAGCTTCTAAGTGATGATTTTGATATAAATTAATATATATATATTATTATATAAATATAAATTGATATAAAGTATGATCTGGGATGTAGGCTTTTTCATCAATCCACCATTTTGGTTCAGAGGAAGTGTCTTTATGGTTTAATCATCTGTGCTTGCACCTTTGTGGAAGAAGCTGTTATGGTTGAAATTCCTACAATTCTGGAGGTCTTTGAAAAATGACTGCACAAAAGGAAGGCATTTCTATAGAATTTGCAGTTTTTTTCTATATAATACTTCACAGTTTTCAAAGCTTTATTTTTCATTGTGAAAAAGCATGTGTCAATTACTTCAAAACATAAACAATGTATCTGAAGCCTGTATGGATCTCCCAACATGTTTCTGATGGCAGCAGTCTTCCTTATCCACAGGGGATGCATTTCAAGATCCCCAGCAGATATCCAGGATAGTACTATGTAAACATGAGTCCCTTCCGCCAATGACAGTTGGATTCCACAGTTCCCTTACCATGTGTAACTGAAGATAAACAATACTTCAGAACCAAACAATTCATACATCTAAAGTGACACACTGCTTTGGGCAGCCTGACAAGCTCTCATGCATCCACTCATCTGTCCAGAATGTCAATCAATTGTCTAACATATCCATGCTATATGTATGAACTGACTCATGGCAGTTCTTCATAGAACTTTTATTACAGTATGTTATTTTAGTTGTCTTATTTTGCTTTATTTACTGGTAATCTTCTGTTGTGTCTAAGTTATAAATAAATTTTAACACTACTACATAGGTACAGGAAAAAACAGTATATGCATAGGATGGATTGCTATTTTCAATTTCAGGCATTCATTGGAGGTCTTGGCAAGGCCAATTCATTGATAATGGAGAGAATATAGGATGAGCTATTTCACATGAAAATATTAGCCATGTAAGAGATTGGATAATTTTTACCATATTCTTTTTTTTTGTTTTGTTTTTTTGAGACAGGGTTTCTCTGTGTAATGCCCTAGCTGTCCTGGAACTAGCTCTGTAGACCAGGCTGGCCTCAAACTCACAAAGATCTGCCTCCCTTTGCCTCCCAAATGCTTGGATTAAAGGCATGTGGCACCACCCCCCGGCCCCACATTCTTATATTACATTCCAGTTCACTTTAATTTCCCTGAGTTTGCATGAGTCTTGATAGCAGAGATGTCCAAGTGCTCATTTGTGACTTTAATAGGAATATTGTATCTTAAAAAAAAAAACCTATTCATTCTGGTGGACTCATTCAGGGTGAACCTTAAATTTTACCTGAATTCAGGGAAGCTGTATTGTCTCCTAGTCCCACATTCACTTGCCTGCGGTAAATTTCGACTACTAATATCCTTGCCCTGCATTTCCTCCATCGTGTGTGTGTGTGTGTGTGTGTGTGTGTGTGTGTGTGTGTGTTATTGGCCACACTGGCAGTAATGCAAAGCTCTGTAGGCTCAGATGGATGGGACTGAT
>CABHPQ010152194.1:2092-30347 GCA_902168405.1 Peromyscus aztecus | reverse complement strand
ATTTAGCAGCTGGACTGGGGGATGGGCCAGTGCTTGATAGGGACCAGCGGGACCTGAGGGAGGTGTGGCACAGCACAACCTTTGCGCTGGGTTCACTGGTGCTGAGTGGTGGGGAAGGCAGGGCATGGGTATGGTGAGTGGGCTGGTCAGAGAGCTGGGCTCAGTGGCCAGAGGTTGGGTTTGCTGCCTCTCCGGGAATCTGAGTAGGGTCTGAGGTGCATGTGACACAGGCCAGCAGCGGTGCCGTATTGATTGTACACAGAGGAAGTTCGGTCCCCTCCCGGGAAGGATTTCCGGTTTTGACCTGTTGTATTTATAATTGTCAGGGTTGTTCTGGGTCTGGGAAGGTCTGGGCAGTGCCTCTGAAGACAGGCCTGGCTCAGAGCCAAGGGCAGGCCCGCTTCCCTGACTTTGCTGAGGGAAAGATAGGGTAAGGGCACAGCCCTTGCCAGGGACTGTCGTTTGCCTTGTTGAGCAGCCCTGAAACTCATCATCTCATCCCCAGGTGATGTCCATAGAGGAGGTGGAGAGGATCCTGGATGAGACCCAGGAGGCAGTAGAGTACCAGCGGGTATGTTTTGCCTGGCACAGGCCCACCCATTGCACTGCTTCCCGGGGGAACCCAGAGTCACAACTGGGAATACCCCTCCCTGCCAGTTACTGTCCCCGGGAACCCAGAGCCCTGCCAGGACTGCTTCTCAGTACATCTCTTCCTTCCACAGCAAATTGATGAGTTGCTGGCAGGAAACTTTACTCAGGAGGATGAGGATGCCATCCTGGAAGAGCTGAATGCAATCACTCAGGTACAGGTCCCCAGGGCTGTCTGGTCCCCTGGGGGATGGGACCCTGTAGGCCTCTGCTTGGTGGTGTATCTAGATGTTATGTCTGAGCCCAAGGTCCTGGTTTCCTGATTTCCTTCCTAAGATGGTTTTCACTTGTGCTGAAGCCAGGCTTCTTCCACACCCGGTGCTGGTGGCTGGGGAGCTGTGGAAGCAGGGTGGTTGGAGGCTGACCCAGCAGCTTGCTGCAGGCACCTGTGACCCATGTGTGGACAGAGGGGACATGCTCAGCCTGCCCCGCCCCATCAGCCTGCTTTCCTCTTGTGACTCGGTGGAACCTGTTCACCTCTGCACTGTAGGCCCCAAGGGTCTGCTGTGCTGCAGCTGGGTCTGACCCCATGTCCAGGCCACGAGCTCTGTAGCTCCCAAACAGGATTCTTTAGCTCCATTGGCCATAGCCTCTGCTTGTTAAGGTCTTACCTGCTGCCCCAGAGCCACCTGCTGTTCACAGCCCAGTACGACGGTCCGGGAAGTTACCCTTTGGGTCCTGTGGCTGCCCACATGCTAGGGCCAGAAGCCTGATGCGCTGCTGGGAAGACAGGCCACAGGAGGAGAGAGGCCACCTACACCCATGGAGCAGCTTTCCCCCACAGCCCTCCAGGATTGTAGCCCCTCGGTACTTCCCAGCAGAAGCCCGTCACGGCTTCCTAGCCCTGGGGACTCAGCATACCCTGGTCTCTACTTCCTCCATGGTCTTTTGCAGCCCCTGCTTGGGAACTAATATTCCTGGGAGTAGCTCCAGGTCACTGGGATCCTGGGGCCTCTTGGAGTGGCCTTGTCACCTCTGCAGCGGTCATCTGTAAAGATGCTGTAGACGAGGAGAGTGCAGAGCTCCAGAGCTGGGCCTCTGAGCAGTAGACCGGCAGCTGCCGCCTCCCTCTGAGGGCCGCTAACAAGTAGATCCAGCTCCTCTCAAGAGCCAGGGCAGCCTGTGGCAGCACACCCAGCTCACGCCTCATCTTTGCTTCTTGCAGGAACAAATCGAGTTACCAGAGGTTCCTTCGGAGCCCCTTCCTGACATAAACCCAGGTACCTTTGCTTTTTGTGTGTAAGTGTGTTGGTCTGAAGTCGCAGACGTAAGTCTCAGAGGGAGCAATACACAGTGCTCCTCTTACTTGCCCACTGGCAACTCCCACAGCCCGGTGGGAAAGTGTACCTGTGGCTGTGCCCTGGTTGATGGAGAGTGGGTTCCCAAGGGGTTGGGTCCTCTAATGGGATCCAGACCAACTCACAGAGGCATGTCCATTCATCAGCCCTGGGAGAAGGCTTGTCAGCCACTTGGGCCCCCGAGGGCTTAGATCCCCCAGTCCAGCTGTCATCTGGAACTCACAGCTTTGGGCAACGCTGCCCCCGCAGCATCATGGTCACAGCTCAGAAGCCTCCACTGCATGCTAGTCAGTGGTTAACGGACACTCAGAGTCCCAGTGGCTCCATGTTTCCCTCTGTTGCTGTGTGGCTTCTGGGAGCCCTAAGCCTCCAGAGACCTACTGCACAGGCTGTGCCCCGGCCTCTGGGTCCATCTGGCTTCCTGTTTATAACTCACCTCCCCTGCTGGGCGCACCCCTCGCCTGCAGCCTCTGGCCTCATTCTCTGAGAGCTTGCTGTGCTCATGAGTACATCATGAACGATTGTTTTCTCCACAGAAGCCCCTGCCAAGGCCAGATCCAGGCAGGCAGAGCTGGTGGCAGCTTCATAACTCCGACTCTCCAGGGACTCGCAGGGATTCTCTGAGGACTGGCCCACAGAGCGTTTGACTGCGTGTCAACCCTGAGGGCTCCCAGGAGGCCCAGGGCTGCGCTGGCCAGTGCGGGTGCTGGTGGCTGGAGCAGCAGCTCACACCGCCCTGACGTCAGGGCACCACAACGCAATTCGAACTTTAGTCCGGAAGCACCGTTGTCCTGCTCTCATTCTGGATTAAGTGGACACTCAAAGCCCAGCCAGGCCCGGCTTCAGGCAGCTGTGGTTCCCACAGTGGCCGCAGCCCAATACTCCTGGTGCTGTTCTCATGACTGACCCAGTCCGTGTGACCTGCGCTCTTTTGTGAGGAAGCACTTCAGACCTTGGGGTCCCTATGTTTCCTTCTCTCGTCTCTGCTGCTCCAAGCTGGTGGGGGGCTTCAGTTAAGGGGTTCTCACTGTGCCTGGCCTCCTGATGTCCCTCAGTTTCCCTACAGGCTAGTGACAGAAACCCTAGGATACTGGTGTTCTCCAAATCTCTTGGAGCATCTTCTTTGGCACCTCAGACTTGAGCCTCTTATGTTTTGGGGAGGTGGACCAGGGGCCACCCTGCTGAATGGACAAATCTAGGAGCCTGACTTTCAGAAGAAAGACATCTTGAAGGAGGTGACAAGACCCTGTTCCAATGGGTGTGTACCCTATGGAATCTGGATTCACAGCTGCCAGTCCCTAAGCCACCAGTGCCCTGGAGGAGCAGAGCTTGGAGATGACTTTCAGGGTCCTGTGCTTGTTTTATAGGGGACAGTCCCTGATCCTCGGGTCCTTGAGGACTACAGGGCTTTCCATCCTTTCAGGGCCCTCCAGGAAAGGAGATCTCTTCCTTAACCCAAAACGGGTCAACCCCAGTATTAAAGTTGGCCCCTGCATGGTCTCCTGCCTCTTGGACTAGAGTCTGGTGTCTTGGTGTGGTTCCCTGCATAGGAGCAGTTAGTTATACAGGTGGATTGGAGTGCGGCCCATGACCAACCGAAACAGCCCTAGCCACCATGCTTGGCAAAGCCAGGGACTGGGTGCCAGATGCACCAGGGGAGGAGAGCTTTGGGCTCCTCCCTGTGTAAGCCTGAGTCCCAGGGCAGCCTTGGCCATGCCCAGCAGCTGTCTTTGAAGGTAGAGGAGGGCAGGGCTCTGGTCACTCTGAATGTGCGTGCTGCATATTTTCACACATGGGGCTGGTGGTTAGGACTGCCAGACCCCAGGCCTGAGACACCTTGTGAGAGAGAGTGACTGGTTTGGGGCTAGAGTGCACATGGGGAGAGTCGTATCTGGTAGACAGCTAGCAGGTCCCCTCCATGGAGCAGCCTCCACACACAGCCAGGTTTAACACTGCTAGGGCTCAGGGTTTCTTGGGAGACCACGGAACCTGAGTGTGCAGGTGAAAACTGGGAGCAGCCCTGAGTGCATGCTTGGCAGTCACCAGGACCAGTAAACAAAGTGTGGATGCGGCCTCTCCTGCAGTGTCTGTGTCCACCAGGAGGGGGCTCTGTCCACCTCTGCTGCTGGGGTGCTTGGCCATACTGAGGGTAGTTTTTTTTTTGTTGTTGTTTTTTGTTTGTTTGTTTTCTTATAAAGGAAAACATTTAATTGGGTGACTTACAGTTCAGAGGTTCAGTACGTACATTATCGTTATGGTGGATGATGGAACATGGAGGCATGCAGGCAGACATGGTGCTGGAGAAGGAGCCAAAAGTTTTACATCTTGATAACAGGATGTAAACTGATTCACTGGGTGTGACTTGAGCATAGATGGGATCTTAAAGCTCTCCTCCACAGTGACACACTTTCTCAAATAAGACCACACCTACTCCAAAAAGGCCACACCTTCTAAAAGTGCCACTCCTTTTGGGGGCCATTTTCTTTCAAACAATCACATTCCACTCCCCAGCCCCCAAAGGCTCGTAGCCATAATATAATATAAAAATGTACTCAGTTCAACTTCAAAGGTCCCCATAGTCTATCAGGTCTCAGCAATGTTCAAAAGTCCAAAGTTCAAAGTCTCTTATGAGATTCATGCAATCTCTTAACTATAATCCTGTATAAAATCAAAATAAAAAGCAGATCACATACTTCCAACATATAATAACACAGAATATACATTACTATTCCAAATGTAGGGAAGGGACAATAGTGAGGAATTATTCAACTGAAGCAAGGCAAAAAACCAGCAAGGCACTGAGGGTAGTTTTACCAATGAAGCCTGGTCCAAGTCCATAGCAATGACCCGCAGCAGGACGCACCCACACCCTGCAGTCGCACACTGTTGAGGTGACGGGGTTCTGCGGACAGAGCTTCAAGGCCCAGGTAGGCCAGGCCCCATTCAGCTTTCTGTCGTGTCCGACCTGGGCCAGGCAAAGGCACAGCTGTTCACTGGGAGAGGTGCCCTCATCCCAAGGCAGCCAAGAGTCTTAACTCTTGAGTAAGAACTTCCTTTTGGGGATGAGATCTTGTGATGTAGCCCAACTGCCTATGCTGTCTGCTGGCCTCAGCCTTCAGCCTTCTGAATGCCGAGATGACAGTATTCTGTACCTGGCTTGGGGTGGTAGCCTGTAGGCTCCACTCCTGACGCTGTGAGCTTTGGCCTTAAGACCTCCCTGCTCCATCGTGCTTCCCTGTCAGTCAGCGTAGTTGGCATAGGATCCATGACAGTCACAAGCTAATAAAGCTTGTGGCCAAGCTGGGTCCTGCCAGAGACAATCCTTGGAGACTTGGAGATGAGCGGCGGTGCTGTAAGGGCCACTTGGCCAGGCTGGGGCAGAGGGACTGCAGGACAAGCAGTACATGGTGCGCCCTGGAAGCCACCTGAGATTGTGGCCTAAAGGTCCAGGCAGGGGCTAAAGAGGCTAGCTAGCTCATGGGATGAACTTGTGTGGACAGCTGGGAGGAGGGCACCTATTACAAAGAGGAATGATGTACGTATGCTTGGTTTTCGGCTGGCTCCTGTGCAGAATACTGGCTGGGTGAGGGGAGATTCGGATCCAAACTCAGAGCCCAGCTGGCTGTCTTCTGCATCAGCCACTGAAGCCTTGGCACCTCAGCGTCTTCATCTGCCAGATCTTCAGGGCAGAATCCTCATGCTTACAGCCCTCAGTGAGTCCTGTAGGCCGGTCACCCAGTTGCAAGCTGTGTGCACCCACGTCTGCGTGGTGACTTTCATGCTGGTAATCCCAACACCAGGGAGGTGAAGGCAGGAGGCCAGCCTGGGCTACATTGTAAGACCCTGTCTCTGGAGCACAGAAGCCGGGAATATGGCTCATGGGTAGAGTGCTTGCCTAGCTTTCACGAGACCCTGGGTTTGATGCAGAGAGATAAATTGTACCAGGAAGTGCTGACTTCTTTGACCACTGAGGGCTATTATTTTATTCTTACTACATTTTTCTGTGTGTGACGCATGGAGTGTATATGGAGGCCAGAGCATGCTCAGGAGTTGGTTCTCTCCTCTACAATATGGGTCCTGGGATTGAATTCAGGTCTTCAGGCTTGGTGGCAAATGCCTTTAACTACTATGGGCTTCAACGTTAAAGCCTGTCTTAATCTGTCCTATTGTAATGGAATGACAGCCAGGTAATTCATAGTGAACAGAGATGTTTCTTGCAGTTGTGGAGGTTGGACACTGCATGTGCCATCCTCCTGCTAAGGCCTGCTAGCAGCTGCCCACCTGGCTGGGAGTGAGAGGGCAGGAGGGGCCATCTCACCCCCTTCTGAGGACACCAGCCCCTCATGAGGGTGGCGCCCCTTTGTTCCTCCCTAGCCTCCAACTCTTACATTCTTTCTGCCCAGGCTTCCTGGATGTCCCTGAGCCTTGTGGAAGGAGTGACAGAGATGAGCTCTCAACAGCCACTTATCCGGACTCTGACCAGTTATAGGACCCCTCGTTTACTGTGCCCACTGCAGAGAACAGCTTCTCGGGCCAAGGCTGACAGCACTGTCTGTGTGTATAAACATAAGTGATTTGAAGGCAGCTTGACACCATGTCCCCCTAGGCCTGTGGCCTCCCTCGCCATGGGTACCAGGTTTACAGTACCAGGCTTGCATGCCCTCCTGTGGAGTAAGCCTTACATTCAGTCCCAAAGCAGGCAGTTCCCCTATAACCTTTGTGCCACCAGTTGGCATATCTTGCCTTACAGCCCAGTGTTGGAGCACACAGGATTTACCACTGGGTGGTACTGATGGCTTCTCTCCTCCAAAGGCCTGTATTTAATCACCTCTTTCAAAAATTTTTAATTTTTTAAAAACTTTATGTGCATTGGTATTTTGCCTGTATGTGTATCTGTGTGAGGGTGTCAGGTACCCTTGAATTGGAGTTACAGAGAGTTGTGAGCTGCCATGTGGGTGCTGGGAATTGAACCCTGGTCCAAGAGGAGCAGCCAGTGCTCTTAACTGCTGAGCCATCTCTCCAGCTCCTCAAAAAATATTTTTGAACCTTTTATTTATTTATGTGTATAAGTGTTTGCCTGTATGTATGTCTGTGTGCATCATGCACGTTCCCACAGAGCCCAGAAGAGGGCATCGGGTTCCCTGGGACTGGAGTTACCCGTGGTCGTAGGCTGTCTTGTGGGTGTTGGGAGTTGATGAGACCTCTCAAGAGCAGCCAGTGCTCTTTACCACTGAGCCATCTAGACAGCCCCCAGTCACCTCTTCTTTTTTTCTTTACGTAACTCTTTATTAACTCTGGAAATTTCACATCATGCACCCCAATCCTGCTTACTTCCCAGCCCCTCCGTATCTGCCCCACACCCCTGCAGCATGCCCCCCAAAATTAATTAAAAACAAAACAAACAAACAACCCACCTTGCTCCTCCATCCTTCCTACACCTCTTCATTCATCCTGTGGCATCAGGAGCTGTGGTTTGTCACGCAGTCCACCCTTTTGTCCAACCAGCCCCATCCACAAAAATATTCACTGCAATGAGCCATTGGTCTGGTTCAAGGCCTCTGGCACATCGTCATCACTGGGCCCTCACTGAAACCCCCTCAGACATCCCACTGTTGCCTCAAGTCATGGAGATCCTGTGGAGTGTCCCTTCACACTCCAGCAGGTCACAGATGGGGCAGATATTAGGGAGAGGGGGGCAACCCAAGGCCCAGGATGTGGGTCCGGGTGGTAGCTGAGATGGTTGATCGGGGCCACTGGAACTGCCCTCCTCAGATGAGGGGCAGAGCCAGCTCTGCTAGGTCCATGCCATCAGGGCCATCTGTGGTGAGGAGTGGGACCATCTCTCTTGAGTCCGGGGTTCAGCTCTCCCATGGGGGGGTGGGCAGCTCTCCTGGTGCAGTGTCCATCGAGCAGCAAGGCCAGCTATCCTGGGGCCAGTGAGGGGCCGGGCTTGCTCAGCACGACCCTCAGATTTCAACACGCATGACTCCTATGACCCCTGGTGGTAACATGAGCCATGGACATCAGGCCAGATCCTGGCTGCTGTTGAGGAATGGATCCAGACATGGCTATGGCGGTAGCCCAGGCCCAGATGACACCATGGCCCTGTAGCTAGTTTTTCTGGTTCTGCCTGGCCCACGGTCAGGACAAATCTCTCTCACCCACCAGTCCCGCAGCTGCTCAGACCCAACCAAGTAAACACACAAACTGTATGGCCGTGGCAGGCTTCTTGTTATCTAGTTCTTCTATCTTAAATTAACCCATTTCTATTAGTCTATACTTTGCCACGTGGCTCATGGCCTTCCGGTACCTTACATCTCGCTTGTCATGCCAGCGGCTGGCAGTGTCTCTCTGCCTCAGCCTTCCACTTCCCAGAATTCTCCTCTCTCCTTGTCCCGCCGATACTTCCTGCCCAGCTACTGGCCAATCAGTGTTTTATTTATTAACCAATCAGAGCAACACATTTAACATACAGAACATCCCATAGTATGGCCCCTTGTGGCTGTGCAAGCCACCCAGATCAGCATGGCCCACAGACACCAGCATGGTCACAGGTTGCAGCCTGGAACCCTGGAATCTGTGTGGCCTTTGGTGGTACATGGGCCATGGACATCAACACAGACCCCAGCTGTGGTAGGACCAGCCTGGGTTTGGATGTCACCATGGCCCCAGGTGGCAGTGCAGGCCACTCAGATTGGCATGGTCCCTGTGGCAGTGGGGGCCCTCGGACACCAACATGGCCCCAAGTGGTGGCCCAGATCTCTGGCATCAGCACTGCCTTCAACGGTACCAGGAGCCATGGACATCAACACAGACCCTGGCTGCAGTAGGGCCACGGACCCAGACGTGGCCTTCAGCAGCATCCCTGGCCCAAATAACACTATGGTGGCAGTAAGGGCCACTCAGATTGGCGTGGCCCTGGTGGCAACATGGCCCTCAGGTGCAACATGGCCATAGGTTGCAGTCTATACCCCAGGCATTGTGTGGCCTTTGGTGGCACCATGGACCCCCAATCACCTCTTAACACTATCACAGTGGCAATGAACTTTGAACCTGGGTCTTAGAGGGAAAGCAGCATTGAGTGTGGTAACCATGGTAACGAATGAAACTGAGTGAAAGCCAGAGTACTGCCCTCCATCGAGGCAGGTCCAACTCCAGCCAGCTCACAATAGCAGATGCTGGAGCCAGAGTGCTGCTGTTCTGTGTTCTATTGCAGTTCTGAGGGCCCATCCCAGAACCTCACGCAAGTTAGGCAAGCATTCTGCCCTGACAGCTGCTGCCAACCCTGTAACCATCCCCAGATCTGGGTGTAGCCATTCATCACTCTCCCATCCTCACCCCTGGAGACAGACCACTAGTCTGTTTTCTTGAGAACGTCACATACTGGTAATCACTGTGTAACCTGCCAGACCATAGTACCTGTCACTCTATACAGGGCCTCTGTCAATGACCCAAGTGGCCATGGGAGCTGTCTGACGTGGGTGCTAGGACCTGAGCTCAGTGCTCTCAGCACAGAGCCATCTCCCAGCCCTGCCCCTTTTGTTCTGAAGCTGCGTTTCCCTGATGTCTAGTGGTATGTGAGCTTGTCTCATACACCAGTGGCCACCTGTAATCTTAGCGACATGTCCTCTGAATTAGGTTAGCTGTCTTATGATCATAGTGTAAGAATTCTTTATGCTGAGTGAGGAGTGGTGGTGTACCTCTTTAACCCTAGCACTCACTTGTGAGTTCCAGGCTAGTCTGGGCCACACAGTAGGACTCTGTCCCAGCAAACCAACAAATAAATAAAAATAATAAAATAAAGCTTGCATGTCGTCTGGGTATTAGAACTCAGGTGATTTTGACCCATTCTGTAAGCTGGTTACTTTTTTGTGGTTTCTTTGAAGTTCTGGTTTTTATTTTTGATGGAGCACAGTTTACTTTCTCTTTTGCTGCTTTTGTTTCTGACGTTGCAGCTAAAAACCCTTATGCCTATGATTTCTTGATTGCTTAGTTCTTCTCTCTCTCTCTCTCTCTCTCTCTCTCTCTCTCTCTCTCGTTGTTGTTTTGTTTTTCGAGACAGGGTTTCTCTGTGGAACTCACTCTGTAGACCAGGCTGGCCTTGAACTCACAGAGATCTGCCTGTCTCTACCTCCCTAAAGGCGTGTGCTACCACACCCGGCTTATTACTTAAGGCTTTGTTCTCAGTTGCGTTAACTCAGTATGTGCTGTGAGGTTGGCAGGTCTAACTCCATTCCTTCATAGGGAGATATCCCACTGTCCCACCACACCTGAGTGACTGAAGCTGGAAGATCAGGAGTTCAAGGTCAGCCCAGGTGTGTAGTAAGACCCTGTCTCAAGAAAATCAGAGAGCTGGGTACAGTGGTGCACATTTAATCCTAGCACTTAGGAAACAGAGGCAGGTGGATCTCTGTGAGTCTAAGGGCAGCCTGGTCTACATAGAGACTTCCAGAACAGCTAGGGCTACATAGAGAAACCCTGTCTCAAAAAAAATAAAAAATAAAAAAAAAAAAAAAAAAAAAAAAACAAACCCAACCCAAAACCCAAACTAAATGGGGAAGGGAGAGTGGGAGGGAGGGAGAGAACTTTCCCTCTTGAAGTATTCTAGCATCTGGCAGGATGATGATCCTAAACAGCCCACGGCAGCTGAGGGCACCCAGCCTTACAGCCTCCCTGTATCTCTGTAGTACGTCTGGAGACTGAGAAGTGAGTGCTCCAACTTTGTTATGGGCTCTGGAATTTCCATATGAATTTTAGGATAAGCATCTCAATTTCTGCAAAGAAGCCAGATGGAGCTCCGACAGAGACTGAAATGCGATCTGTGGATAAAGCTAGAGGGTTGTCCCTCAAGCATGTGGGAGTCTTCAGATCCAGGAGCTCAGCCGCTGCTGTCCTTTGCTTGGGTCTTTTCTCTCAACAGAGTCTTATCTTTTCAGGGTATTAGTTTTGTTAAATTTGTTTTCCTTTGTGTGTGTGGTGCACACATGAGGGGCACGTCAGTGACTTTTTGTTATTGTGATGAAACACCATGACCAAAGCAACTTACAGAAGGAAGGTGTATTTGGGCTTCCGGTAGAGAGAGAGTCCATAATGGTGAGGAAGGCACAGCTGCAGGAGCAGAAAACCCGAGAGATCACCTCTTCACCTCAGAAAGCAGAGAAAGTAAGCATGAAGTGGGGCAAGAGTATGAACTCTCAAAGCCCACCTCCCGAGATGGTCTTTCTCCAGTAAGGCTCCGCCTCCTGCGGGCTCCGCCTCCTGCAGGCTCCGCCACCAACCTGGGACTAAGGGTCCCAATATTGGAGCCCATGGGGGACATCTCTCATTCAAACCACCACAGGGGCCAGGACAGGACATCGGGTGTCTTTCCTCTATTGCTTTCAGCCTCACTGCCTTGAGACACAATGTCCCACTGAACTGGAAGCTTCCCGTTTTGGATAGACTGTCTGGCCAGTGCCTTGGGTTCTACCTGTCTCTGTTCTGCAGTGCGGGGGTTGCAGGTGCACGTAAACACAGTTATGTGCTGCTGAGGACTTGTGCTGGAAGATTAGCTCCAACTTCAGTCTCTGACACAGACTTGTACACAGAGTAGTCAAGGATGTGGCCGATGGCCTCGGGGCACATAGGGGAGATGGATGTATGATTTGAAGCTAGGAGAGATGCCAACAGAGTGAGTGACAACCAACACTCAAAATGGGGTCACAGCTCCAGCCAGCACAACCTGGTTCTGTTACCAGAAGAGCATAAAGGTCCTGTGAGGTTCAGCAGGTGGAGGTGCTGGAAGCCCAGGGGCCTGAGTTCGATCCTTAGAACCCATTTAAAGCGGGAAAGGGAGAACTGATTCTGTTTTTTTTGTTGTTGTTGTTGTTGTTGTTTTTTGGTTTTTTTCGAGACAGGGTTTCTCTGTGTAGCTTTGCGCCTTTCCTGGAACTCACTTCGGAGACCAGGCTGGCCTCGAACTCACAGAGATCCGCCTGGCTCTGCCTCCCGAGTGCTGGGATTAAAGGCGTGCGCCACCACCGCCCGGCTGAGAACTGATTCTGTAAAGTTGTCTGATGATTTAGTATGCATGATACATATGCATTCATGCGTGCGCGCGCACGCACACACACATACACACACACACACACACACGCATGCGCACACACAAAGAAAAAAATCCATGTAGAGTCTGTGACATATGACTTTTTCCAGAGAGACATGAACAGACATTTGTTCATCCCAGGCAGGGGAGGACAAAGAAATTATGTCACCCAAGTCTCATGTGGTGGAGCAGAGGCTTTATTGGGGTTACATGCAGAGCCAACAGCCAGGAGGCTCTCCAGCAGCCACATCACCGAAAAGCCCACCACCCAGTCCAACATGAGGCGAAGAGGCCCTGCTGAACAGACTCCCACCGCAGGCAGCTGCTCACTCTTCACAGCCTCGGGACCTTTCCAGCCCGCTGAGGTCCCGAGTCTGAGGAGCCTCCCTCTCCTGCCTGGGAGGGAATGGTTCCCTTACTAGAGGAAATAGCTCAGCAGCCACGAACACCAGTGTGGCTCGGGAAGCCTGGTTTGGTGGCACTTAGAAAAGCTTGAAGCTGGTGACCACAGGCTCGCTTACCAGCAGCTGTTCCTGCACTGGGGACATCTCCCCCTGGCTGCAAGGGGCAGGGTCTCCCGCAGCTGCTTTGTCGGGCTTCAGTCAGCAGTGAGTCTGAGAAGGACGGTGGGTCTGATTTATCACCGCGGTGCCCAGATGTACAGGGACCCATGCACACATGAAAGGCACTCCCAAAGCTACGGTGAAGGATGAAATGTTTGTGATTAAACAGGAAACACCAGCTACCGAGAGACTGTCTGAGCAGACCCATCATCCCCTGGTGACATTAGATGGAGGCAGGAGGAGTCTTTCTACACCGATAGATCATCCCAGAATACTTACGATCAGTTTATGAACCATGTGGGGTCGGGCTGCTATGGTGGTGCATTCCGATGGTGGGGCAGGTGGGTTTCTATGAATTCTGTGGCTACATGGTGAGACCCTGCTGCAGCTGGAGTTTTCCTGCCTGGCCCACAAGTCAGGACAAATCTGTGTCACCCGCCAGCCCCACAGCCGCTCAGACCCAACCAAGTAAACACAGAGACTTATATTGCTTACAAACTGTATGGCCATGGCAGGCTTCTTGCTAACTGTTCTTATATCTTATATTAATCCATTTCTATAAATCTATACCTTCCACGTGGCTCGTGGCTTACCGGCGTCTTCACATGCTGCTTGTCATGGTGGCGGCTGGCAGTGTCTCCTCCCAACTTCCTATTCTCTCAATTCTCCTCTTTGTTAGTCCCGCCTATGCTTCCTGCCTGGCCACTGGCCAATCAGTGTTTTACTTATTGACCAATCAGAGCATTTGACATACAGTCCATCCCACAGCACCCTGCCTCAAAACAAACAAAATAAACAAAACAAAACAAAAAACTATTTGTTCTCTGGCACTGATCACAGTGTTCCCCTTGTGCCTTTCTTAGGAAACATTTTTTTTGGGGGGGGGGCGGAGGGGTAATGTAAATATATACTTACCCTACTTTCTCCACACTAATTCCAGACTCACAGCATTTAGCTTGCATTTGACTGTAAAGTTATTTGGAGAGGGGTATACTTTTGTACACACATGTATACACACACGTGTACACACACACACACACACACACTGGTACACACACACCCTGTGGAAGTCAGAGGAAGGCATCAGATTCTAGCATCTGGAGTCACAGGCAGTTAGCTGTGAGCTGCCCACTGTGAGTGCTGGGACTGACCTTAAATCCTGTAGAAGAACAGTCAGTTCTCCTAAGCACTGAGTAATCTCTTCAGAGCCTCAGTCTATTGTGGAGACACAGTCTGGATGCAGGCTAGCCTCACAGGTGTGGCAATCTCTGTCCACCTTAGCCTTCTGTTGGGATGGCAGGTGTGAGCCCTCACAACTTAGCTGGAAGTCTGAAGGCATCCATAGGAAACATCCATTTGTCTACAGAGGAGGGTGTGATACCCCAGAGGGAGTTCCCTGCTCTCCCAGACAGCCTCAGGGGTGGTGTATTGGGCTCACTGGGGAGTCCCCAGTCTCAGCCACTGTGGCTTTCCTGGGCTGTGTGAAGAGGGCAGACACACTTTCATTCCAGTTTAGACGCCTCTCAGTCAGCAAGGCTGACACAGACCGCAGTGGATGATGCACGGGATCTGAAGCCACACAGAACAAGTGTCAGCTCTGGCCTGGAAAGGGTAAGAGAGCCTGCTGTTCAATTGAGGCCCAGAGTTCAGACCCCAGCACCCAAGTAATAAGCTAGGAGTCCCACAAAGGGATCAAACACCCTCTTCTGGGTTCTAGCAGATGAGTGTATGCAAACGAAACAGGAACACACACACACAGCATCAATCAAGAAAGACAGACAGATGGACTGGCTTCAAATCCGGGTGGAGTGGATCCTCTCTGGGCTGTTTTTCTCCTGTCTCAAAGCATCCTGTGTGGACTGCACTCCTTATGGTGGCATTCACCCATACAGGTCTGGGAAACAAAACAACAATCTACAAAGTAAAGCAGAACGGAGAGACAGAGGGCCCAGGGGCCAGAGGGGCAGGAGCAGAGGGGCAGAGGGGCAGAGAGGGGCTCTCTGGTCTCATTTCCTCCTACAGCTCTGCCCCAGGTAGAACTGAGGTTCATAACTACACAGCAAAAATGACAGCTTAGCCTCAGAGGGAAGCTGAGGAGCTGTGAAAGGGGTCCTGTGAGTGTGTGTGTCCCAGGAGAGACCCACAAGTCCCGGGCTTCCCTAAGTCACACACTGGAGGGACAGACCCTAAGAATCAAGCTAAGAAGGGATCCATGAACCACTGGAGGCAGCAAGGCCTGAGGTCTGAACTAGGTTGATGGGCTGTAAAGATAGAAAAAACATTTCCAAGCCCGGCAGTGGTGGTGCATGCCTTTAACCCCCTCAGGAGGCAGAGAGGCAGGAGGATCTCTGTGAGTTCCAGGCCAGCCTGATCTACAAAGTGAGTTCCAGCTACAAAGAGAAACCCTGTCTGGGGGGGGGGGGGGGAAAGAAAAGAAAGGAAGGAGGGAGGGAAGGGGGGGGAGGGAGGGAGAGAGGGAGGAAGGGAGGGAGGGAGGGAGAGAGGGAGAGAGGGAGGGACGGAGGGACGGAGAAGGAAGGAAGGACACTCTCAGAGTGGCTAACAGGATTGTAAGACTCCACACAGTGTGAAAGTCCAGCTGTCCAATTTCAACCTCAAATAACTTGTCTCACAAAGAGTGGAAGCACGCATCTGATTCCAAAAGACAGGACAGTCTAGGCTGCAGAGATGGCCCAGCAGTTGGGAGTGCTTGCTGCTCATGCAGAAGACTGGAGTTCAGAGCCCAGGCTTGCAACCTCCTGTAACCCCAGCTCCAGGGGATCTGCCACTCTTGGGCACTCTCCCTTCTGGTCCCTGCAGTCCTGCCCTGCCCCCTTCAACACACAACAAATAACTACAGATAAAAACAAGTCTTTTTTCCTCCTGATTTATTTAACTTTATTTTATGAGCACTGGTGTGAAGGTGTCTGGAGTTACAGAGTTGTGAAGTGCCATGTGGGTGCTGGGAACCGAACCGGGGTCCTTTGGAAGAACAGCCAGTGCTCTTAACCCCTGAGCCATCTCTCCAGCCCCCTAAAAACAAATCTTAAAAAACAAGACAGTAGGTGCAGATGTGGCCTGAGATGGCACAGGCGATGGGACTGATGGAAATCATAGCCACCTCACAGAAGGTGGAGGCTGACACACTCCAGACCTGGAAACAAACACACTGTTAAAGAAAAAAGACTGGGGGCTGGAGAGATGGCTTAGGGGTTAAGAGCACTGGCTGCTCTTCCAAAGGACCTGGGTTCAATCCCAGCACCCACATGGCAGCTCACAACTGTCTGTAACTCTAGGATCCGACAGCCTCACACAGATATACATGCAAGCAAAATACCAATGCACACAAGACAAAAATAAATTATAAAAAATATTTTTAAAAAGACTGTAGCAGAAAATGAAATATGCACAAAAAGACTCAAATTTGCCAGGCGGTGGTGGCGCACGCCTTTAATCCCAGCACTCGGGAGGCAGAGGCAGGCAGATCTTTGTGAGTTCGAGGCCAGCCTGGTCTACAGAGCGAGATCCAGGAAAGGCACCAAAGCTACACAGAGAAACCCTGTCTCGAAAAAAAAAAAAAAAAAAAAAGACTCAAATTTAGTGGAAGGTATCAGTTTACAAATCAAATCTGTAAAAATTCAAGGAAAACTGTGAGTCCACACATCACAGTCAACAGGACCCAAAGGGAACGCCGCACGGTAGCCATGCACAGGAGAACTGCCCCCAGAGAGACTGAGTGGCCACAGAGTGTTCATCAGAAGCCTGCAGCCAAACTCAAAGAGAAGGCACTGCCAGTGCAGAATACGGTGGCCAGGGAGAGACCCTCAGAGCTGGGAGGAGGAAAGGCCAAGATCCACTGTGCAGCCCCGCCTCAGACATGCAGGGAAGGCTTCCAGAGCAGATCTGAATCTTCAGGAAATGGAAGAACAGAAAAGGAGACTGAGGCAGAAAGAGCCAAGATGAAGGACAGCCTGTAGTCAAAGCCAGACCATCTCAGAAAAGCAAAATGAAAATAAGAATGTTAGATATGGTAGAGAAATCCTTTTCTGTTTAAACAGCAACATATAAAATATGTATGACTGTAGAGCAACAGGTACACTATGGTGAGATTCTCAGGGTATGAAGTCACAGTGCACATGGCTCTGGCATGTCAATCATGGCAGGATAATGCAAATACTAAGGTGTGAGTGTGACTATTGCAATCTCTAGTGTGACTATTAAAATAACAGAGCATCTGCCATGCCAGCGGCTTCAGATGCTGAGGCAGGAGGATCTTAAGTTCTAGATCTGTTTGGGCTATATTGAGCAATAGAGTGAGACCTTGTTTCAAAAGAAAAAGATGGTGG
Source organism: Peromyscus aztecus (assembly GCA_902168405.1). NCBI lineage: Eukaryota > Metazoa > Chordata > Mammalia > Rodentia > Cricetidae > Peromyscus > Peromyscus aztecus. The sequence goes on along the minus strand of CABHPQ010152194.1, from coordinate 13,408 downwards.
TGTGTCTTCATGGAAGAGCACTTATGAGAGTTCTTGGGGTCAGTTTCTAGCCCGCAAAGTAACAACACTCATAATCAATACAGAGGGATGCAGTCAGAAAACCAACAGGTTCATTAAAATGGAATATGAGAAGATTTCAAACACAACGGGGGGGGGGGTGCAGAGAGGGGGATAGAGAGACAGAAAGAGGCGGGGAGAGGTGGACTGGAAACTGTGAATTAGTAGACCCCAGTCCATGTTAATGTTTGTTTTTTTTTTAAGATTTATTTATTTATTTATTATGTATACAGTGTTCTCTCTGCATGTATCCCTGCAGGCCAGAAGAGGGCACCAGATCTCATTACAGATGGTTGTGAGCCACCATGTGGTTGCTGGGAATTGAACTCAGGACCTCTGGAAGAACAGCCAGTGTTCTTAACCTCTGAGCCATCTCTCCAGTCCCATAATTTTTTTTTTAATATTTCTTTTTACGCTGGGCAGCGGTGGCACATGCCTTTAATCCCAGCACTCAGAAGGCAGAGCCAGGTGAATCTCTGTGAGTTTGAGGCCAGCCTGGTCTATAGAGTGAGATCCAGAACAGGCACCAAAATGACACAGAGAAACCCTGTCTTGAAAAACAAAACAAACAAAAAAAAAGATTTCTTTTTATTTGAGTGTATGCCACATGCCTTTGTGGAGAACTGCCACAGTCAGAAGAGGGGATAGGATCCTGTAGAGCTGGAGTTGCAGGTGGTTGTGAGCATCCTGATGTGGATGCTGGGAACTGAACTCGGGTCCTCTGGAAGAACAGCAAATACTTTTAACTTAAAAGCCATCTCTCTGACCCCAATAACTTAAAAAAAAAGTTAATCTGTGAGGATCGTGCATGTGTGTGCACAATGTGAGGATGTGAATGTGTTCTGTGTGAAAAACTTGACCATATTTTTGGAGGAATATGGAAGAAACTGGACTAGAAAAGCAGTTGAACTTGTAAGCAGGTCATAATAAGCCACGCTAGTGAGGTCCCTGAAGACAGTTCTGAGAGCAGTGTGGGCTCTGGAGGCCCAACTTGAGACTCGTAGAGAGAAGGAAGGATTGGTTGGTTTGTTTTGAGACAATCTCTCTGTGTAGTGCTGCCTTGGGACTCTCCATGTAGACCAGGCTGGCCTCAAACTCACAGAGACCCACCTGCCTCTGCCCCCAGTGTGTGTGTGTGTACCACCACACCTAGATGGAAGCAAAGACTTTAACAGTAACTGGGCCAGAAGCCAATCTTGTGATATTCTGGCAAAGAATGTGGCTGCTTTCTGTCCTTGTCCTAAGAATTTGCCAGAGGCTAGATTTAAAGTGATGGACAAATTTTTCTAGCAGAGATTTCAAAACAGCCTAATACTGACTATCACATGATTATTAGTATGCAGGTCTACTATGAAAAAGAGCAAGCAGGGCAAAAATTAACTGGAGATGTAGTCTAAAGTAGAAGAGAGCACCAGGAAATTTAATGTTGGAGCCAAGGCTTGTGCTAACAGAGATGTAGAAGTGAAGGAGAGCCAAACCCAGGGCAAGACTCCACCCAGCTAAACTCCAGCTCGTGAAAGGAAAAGGCCTTAGGAATAAACAAAAGCTGCTATAAAGGTGACTCAAGGGGGCCGGGGCTCATCCCAAGCAGGCAGCCAACTTGGCAGTGTCGTCCATGTGATTCTGGCGTCATGAAGGATATATGTGTAAAAGGATTATGGAATCTTCCTCCAAGGTGAAGAAGAGCCACTGAGATCAGACAATATGTTCACATGAAGGCCCTGCGAGGCCATTGCATGAAGCAATAGAAATAAAGCCTGGTCTGTTAGAGACCCCCATGTTAGAGGTGTACGAGTAGTGGGGTGTCTGCCAAGAACTGCAGATGGGGAGGGAACCAGCTTAAAAGATGGATCTTGCAGTCAGCAAAGCTGGAAGGGTAGGGCCATCCAAGTCCTTTGACGTCAGACAGGGTGTTACAGGATTTGAAGTTTACCCTGCTGGGTTTCAGTCTCGCTTTAGTTCAGTATTCATCACTGTGCCCCTCTCCTCCCTTTTGGAATGGTAATGTATAGTCTGTGCCTTTATGTGTTGGAAGTATGTGATTTGCCTTTTGAATTTACAGGGGTTCCAGTAGGAGATTGGTTTGAATTTCACAAGAGACTTTGGACCCTTAAACAGTGTTGAAACTGGGAGAGTATGGAGACTTTCTACATTAGACTAAATGCATTATGTTAGGGCCACAAGCCTATGGGGGCCAGGGAGTGGAACGTGGCAGTTTGATTGAGAATGGCCCCCATGGGACCATACCTTCGAATAGTTGGATCCCAGTTGGTGGAACTGTTTGGGAAGGATTCGGAGTGCAGTCTTGTAGGAGGCAGTGTGTCACTGGGGGTGGGCTTTGAATTTTCCATTTCCAGTGTGCTCTTTCTACCTTCTGCTTGTGGTACAAGATGTGAGCTCTCACCGGGCGGTGGTGACACACACCTTTAATCCCAGCACTTGGGAAGAAGAGGCAGGTGGATCTCTGTGAGTTCAAGGCCAGCCTGGTCTACAGAGTATTTCCAAGACAGGCTCCAGAGCTACAGAGAGAAACCTGTCTCTCTCAGACGTCCCGCTACCAGGCCTTCACCTACCATGGACTCCAGCCTTCTAGAACCGTAAGCCCGATGATGATGATGATGATGACAGAGTCTCATCAGGCAGCCCTGGTGCCTGTAACTCACTATGGAGACTCAGAGAGATGGACTTAAGGTGTGTACCACCACACCTGCCACCAAAGCTTTTTTCCTCTTTTTTTTTTTTTTTTTTTTTTTTGTTTTTGTTTTGTTTTTTCAGGGTTAGGTTTTCTCTGTGTAGCTCTGGCTGTCCTGGAACTCACTCTGTAGACCAGGCTGGCCTTGAACTCACAGAGATCCAGTAGCCTCTGCTGGGATTAAAGGCAGGTGCCACCATGCCTGGCTACTATCACTTTTCCCCTTAGGACATGAACCCTGGACCCTCAGATTAGAAGTCTGATGTTCCTCTGAACAAGCGCTCCAGGATTTTTTTTTTTTTTTTCAGTTGCCTCTGTCACGGTATTTTATCACAGCAACAGAAATAAGTAACAAAGTAACCAAGACACCCTGTCTCACAAGAAAAAAACAGTTAAGTACAGGAAACTGACTTCCACTTCCACATCAGATGGAGTCATTTAAGGCAAAATCAATGCTCCAAGAACCAGCCAAGCAGACACAAATGTAACAGTCTTCTCTACTAAAGCACCAGGCATGGCAGACACAGGAGATGGCAGGTTAGAGCCCGGAGGGGTGGAGCGCAGAGAGCAGAGCTGACCATCTGCAGCTGGCACTCGCCAAGTTTTGTCACACTGGGTTTAATGACAAGCCTAAGGTTTGAGGGGCATTTGACAAGAGTGGAGACTGGAGGACTAACCTCTGCTTCACGACTGTCACGCTTCCCAGTGGTGGGAAGTGGCAAAGAGCTTTCGCCAACTGTGGCGAACAGGCAGAGCGGACGCCATGGTTCTCAGTGCACACGAGACTCAGTCAGGGGCTCACAGCACATGCACCGTGCACCGCTAGAAGCCTGGAGGATGGGTCACAGGACAGAAGCCAACCAAGGGCAGCTACAGCAAAACCAGCCACCCCTCCAGTCAGCTCAGTGCTTCTGGCTTGGAGTGAGGCAGCCAGTAGCTTCCTACAGGGGCAAGCCAGCCCACCACCAATCCTATTGGAATGAATGCTCCAGGAGTGGGGTCTGTCTCTGAACTCTGTAGTGGCAGGAAAAAGTCAGCAGAGCTGGTTGTGTGCACAAGCAAGCATGGTCAGGCTCTATCACAACTTTATTCACAAGGCCTGGGAAGCGACTCGGCTGGAAGAGTACTGGCCTAACATGCAGAATGAGCTCCATCCCCAGCCCACAGGAACCAGGTGCGCTGGCACACAACTGTAATCCCAGCATTTGAGGCAAAAGTAAGAGGATCAGGAGTTCAAGGTCATCCTTGACTACATAGTGAATGTGAGGCCAGTCTGGGCTACATGTATTGTATCCCTGTCTCAAAAACAAACAGCCTGAAAAGATGGTTCAGCAGTTAAGAGCTTGTGTTGCTCTTGCAGAGGACCCAGGTTTGGTTCCTAGGACCTGATGTGTTTAGAGGACCTGATGCCCTTTTCTGACCTCATGCAGTACACATACATACAGACAAGCAACATGCTCATATGCATAAATAAAATCTTTAAAAAATATATTTTTAAAAACCTCATGCTGGGCGGCGGTGGCGCATGCCTTTAATCCCAGCACTCGGGAGGCAGAGCCAGGCAGATCTCTGAGTTCAAGGACAGTCTGGTCTACAGAGCAAGATCCAGGACAGGCACCAAAACTAGAGAAACCCTGACTCAAAAAAAAAAAAAAAAAAACCACACCACCAACAACAAAAAACCCCACAAACAAATACAACTTTGTAAAGACCTGTAGTGAGCCAGAGGCTGCAATGTGAGGGTCCCTGGCTTCATGTCACCAGTCTATCCCGTGACAATCAGCCCTGGGAATACCAGAGGACCGAAGCTGCACGCAGCAGTCACAGACTCTGAGCCCACTTAGCACTAAGTCTCTCCTTAAAAAGAGGAAACAACAGAGCGTAGCTGCAGTGATTTTCAGCTGAGAGCAGACTCGGAACTGCAAATTTAGGGCTGCACACTGTAAGCTCTGCTGGTGACTCAGACCCGGTCACCTAGGAGTGCAGCTGCTGTTGTGGCTCAGTGTAGCCTGAGGCCCTGGGGCCTTGTTGGTGCTGGAACTGGGAGGGAGGGTGGAAACTCCCTCGGCTTGCTTGGCCGGAGCTGGCCACAGGCATTCCCTTCCCCCAGAGCTGACGAGTTCTCAGGAATGACTGCCACATCCCTGCAGAGTCACCGCATCTCTGCAAGGGCAGTAGCCCAGCACCCTGCCGCTCAGCCTCCGAGTGGCATCACCCTTGCTCACTTTTGTGATAACTGTTTAAAAATAGTTTATATTGTCCTCATTTTAGCTCAAGAGCTCAGGGACTTTTGACAAGATGAGAGTGGAGACTGGGTTGGGCGTGGTGGTACACACCTTTAATTCCAGCACTGGAGGCAGAGGCAAGTGTGTATCTCTGACTTCAAGGCTAGCCTGGTCTACAGAGTAAGTTCCAGGACAGCCAGAACCACACAGAGATCTTGTCTCAAACAAACACACGGGTTGGGGATTTAGCTCAGTGGTAGAGCGCTTGCCTAGCAAACTCAGGGCCCTGGGTTCGGTCCTTCCACTAGGCCAGTGAGATAGGTAAGTGGTGGAGGTACTTGCTGTTAGGCCTGAGGCCTTAGTTCAATGCTAGGAGAGGATCAACTCAGGCAAGTTGTCCTCTGACCTCCACTAATGTGGGAGTCAGCAGAGTCCCCTGGAGGCAACCCAGTCAAAGCTCCCTTGCTTATAGGAACAATGAGGTGGGAGGGTTGTGTGCAGGGTGTGGTGACAGCCCCAGGTAAGCAGTGGCTCTGGTGTGAGGGTGACACTGGGGCTGCTGCTCTGCTTCTGATGAAACTGCCGGGCCTCATGCTGGGGTGAGAGGCTGCAGCTCTTTTTTCTGGGCCTCTCCCTGATGCCCACTCCTGCTGAAGCCGCCATGGCTCCAGCCTGCCGGGTGCAGCAGGCACAGCTGCTATCTACTACTCCATCCTCGGGCTGGTGCCTCGGGGAACCCACCCCGTCCAGGGCCACTCTGCCCCTTCCAGCACCCTGTGAGTAAGGCTCAGCTACCCATTCCTCAGTTCTGGGGTGCCGTCACCTGGCAGGGAATGACCCGGCTCCCTGGCTGCTGCCTCTCAGCCCTGTCCATGCTAACCTGAGCTCTCACAAGTGTCTGTAAGGAGCAGATGGGGACTCTTCCCCTACCCAAATCATATGGCTGTGTCAGTGGGCATCTGTCACGCTTCATCAGGAGCTGGGGTTTTGAGCTGAGGTCAGGTGCAAGCTGGTTGTCCCGAGGCACCAGCAAGCTCCCTCCCACATGAAGCGCTGGAGTGAAGGCTGTGGCTCCTGTTTAAAAAGAGAAGACTCTTGTCCAGTCCCAAGTGGTCAGCCCTGGACATATGCACATAGAATCAAAGCTAAATGGACTCAGTGGGTTATTTCTATGTGTGTGCACATATGTATATACACACATTAAATATACATGTGACAGTAATTAAAGAAGAGATCATGAATAGAGGGGGATGGGTGGAGTTGGGGTGTGCACTAGGAGTCATGTAGATACATGCTCACATATGAAGTTCTCAATGGGGTAAAATCATCAACAACAAAGGAGACCCGGGGAAGCAGAGGCTGACAGGCCTCTCATCAGCCACCAGGGAAGTGGTAAGGAAATTAATGGCTCCACTCCTGCACACCAGGGTGGTTATGGTCTAAAACAACAGGGGGAGAGGTGTGTTGATGAGGATAGAGGGAACCTGGCAGCCTCATGGATCCCTGAAGAGAGTGTAAAATGGCAGCCGGCTCCTTGCAAGTTAAGTACAGTTACCACAGTGATCAGTTTTGGGCCGAGGACGTGGCTCAGCTAGGAGAGCGCTTGTCTATGCTGCTCAGCATGCCAGGCAAGGCCCGCACTGCGTAAGTGCGCTCCATCTTTGATCCCAGAACCCACTCCTGGAGCCTGGGAGGTGGCAACAGGGGCATCGAGTTCAACTACATGAGACCCTATCTCAAAAACAAAGGGACAAACAACCGACCAAAACCCAAACCAGCAAAAACAAAACCCCACGGAAAAGAAGAAAAATGATTTTGAACTTGGTAGACAGATGGTGGTGGGTACAGGCTATAAACACGCTGCCTGTCACTCAAATGCACAGAAATGGACACCTTAAGAGGTTTATTAGTGTTAGGTGATTTACCTCTCTAATTTAAGATGTCACTGGGTCCTGAGAAAAGAGCATGAACAGTATTTCCCAGAAGCACCAGATTCATAAGTGCACAGGCTGCCCCCATGTCCCCTCTACAGGCTGGGGCGGCAGCTGTATGCTTCCTCTTTCTCCTTAGCCTGAAGGGAGGGTTTAGTGATCCCTCTGGAGACAGGGCAAGCCAAGAGTTTGTGATTGCCCGGGTCACTCACCTCCTAGGTGTAACCTGGTCTCATAAATCCCAAAACCTTGCACTGCACCTGCTAGCCACCCACCTGTGAGCCTGTAGCCTCCTGTGATGCCCTCAACTTCTGCCAGCCACTCTCACCTGCTCCATGCCAAGGCTCCTTTCTTTGACTTTCCACCAGGGGGCAGTGAAGGGAGCCTTCAGAAGGATAAAGACATTCAGGGAGTTCTCAGCAAGGATCCCTGAAGCTTCAGTCTATTGTAAAACCCAGAGGGATGAGGTCCTAGGTAAAAGCAGCCAAGCTGGATGCCCAGGAGCCACTCACAGGCTCTGCTCCATCTGCTCTCAATGTCCACAGCAACAGTGGACAGAGTGCTCAGTGTGTGTGTGTGTGTGTGTGTGTGTGTGTGTGTGTGTGTGTACTGCCAGGTAACACAGTTCAACTTCAGGGTTCTAGAGCTCTGAGCCTGTGTCCTGCTTAAGCCTCTGGAATCTAGAATATAGGGTTTTCTCCTTGGGAACTCTGGGAGCCCAGGCAGGCAGGGAACCACCACCAAGTCCACCCATACCAGCTCCAAGGCTCAGAAAGCCAACTCCTCAAGCTGTGCACAAAGGCATTTGTTGGCTCCTGCAGAAAAACCCTTCCAGCTTAGGGTGAGAGTTAGCGGAGTCCACGGCGCTATGGCAGTTCCATGTCCCTGCCAGCAGTGGCTGCAGAGTGACATTTGGAAAGATCGTACAGCCGACCTTTGGTTGGACGGGGTGAAATGTCACACATATCCTTTTAGAGCCATAGTTTCCTGGCAGGGACAGAGTATTCCTTTCATGTGGACAGGCGACAGCCAGTTTTCTACAATCCTCTTAGAGATCTGTCCCAATCCCGAGAGAAGAAACGAGCCTGCTGGAGACAGGACATTCCCAAGCTTCACACCCCAGTAGTGTCTCACAGTCCTTCTGACCAGATGTGCCAGGAAACTCCCTGGCAGGGTCTGCAGATGGCTCTGGGTGGAAGCAGCACCCTTTCCTCTCTTGGCCTGGTGGAGAAAAGGCAGAGGTGGGTATGGGAACTTGGCCAATGTCTTAGCCCTCCCTGTGGCTTCCCTAGGTGCACACCTTCCTCCTGGGGCTGGGGCTGCCTCAGCCCTTGACCAGTTCCCTCAAGAGTGTTCCTTTTTCACCAAAGCCCTTCTAGCACATTCCAGGGTTGCTGTGGAAGGACAGATGGGTCATGCAATGGGTGCAGCTCTTGTGTCTCTAAAGCATGCACCATGCCAGGGTTTAGTCTTCTAGGTCCCAGAGCCAGGGCAGGGTTCCACTGTGTGTATCATGACACTGGGTAGATAAGACATGGGCACTGTCTGCCTGAGAGCAGGACAGTGTTGTGTCAACATACCAGCAAGCTGGACACGCATCCTCTACTGAACCCTAACCAGGAAGATCCCTTCTAGGTGGACTTGATTTCCCAGAAAGCAGGAAGAGCCTGTAGGTGGCTTTCATGGGTAAGGGGAGCTCTGAAAGCCCAAGAGACAACTGGGGGATTGGCACTGGTCCTAGATACCTGGGCCACCCCAGGCTCTGCTGCAGGGCTGTGGGTCCTCCTGCAGCACCAGGCAGCAGGGGAGCCTCTGGCCTCTGATCAGACACCCCACACGGCTTCCCCCTGTTTACATGGAAACACCAAGCATGTTCAAGGGATCTCCTTAGCTCTGTGCTGACGCACAGGGTTGCTCTGAGGGGCCCTGGCCAGTTGTTCATCAAGCCTCCCTACACTCTGTGTCCTCTGTGTGTGTGTGTGGGGGGGGTAAGCTCTGCTGCAAGAAAATTTCAGATTTCAGAGTTGAAGACAAGACTTCAAAATCTAGCTTTAAATAAACATGGAATTAAAAAAAGAGAGAGCACACACGGAGCCTCCAGCAGCCGAAATTAGCAGCAGCCAGCCCTGGGCAGGGAAGCCATCTGTGAGCATGGGAAGCAGCATGTACATGTCTGGGCTTCTCACTCTGGCAGGACCAGCTGGGGGCGGCGGCGGTGCAGTGGGGAAGGACCTGGAGGACACACCGGGGCTCGGGGTTGGGTGTCTTTTGACTTCAGAGTCTGGAAAACAATTTCCTCTGCCACAACCGGAAAACACCTTCAGACCTGTTCGAGGCAACTTAAGAGGCAGAGCAATAAGAAAAACAAAGGGGATGTTTTGTTTGGGGATAAGCAAATCAGTACAATGAGCAGGAAGCAAGGTTTGGCTTTCATCTTTCCCCAGGGAAGACAAGGGACCACTCTGGCCTATGGAGAGGTGGGCACAGCCAGGTCTGCCTGTGCTAGGCTGCTGCTGCTGCTGCTAGAGCTGTCTTCACGGAGTGGTCTTGCTCTGATGACAGGTGTACCACTTTTTCAGTTTTCTTATTCACCCACCGATGGCGCAACCCCACCACAGGCTGGGTATGTACAGGAGGAAGGGGTGTGCCTGACATGGGGTGTGCTTTCCATGTTGCCAGGGGCACCCGTACCCCAGCACTCTTAAGCCTGGTCTTGTGTATGCTTGGACTGCAGGCTGCACCCTTCCTCTGCCCTCCCCACCAACCTCTGAGCTCACTTGGCCAGCTGCAGAAGGGTTCGGTGCAGAGGGCTCCACTGCAGCCACCTGCCCAAGTTATTTAAGTCTGCATTGTCAGTTAATGTATTCTAATAGGCAAGTGGGTGACCGAGCTGGCAGACGCAGAATGACGCTGAAATGTAACAAGAGGAGAAGCACCCAAGGAAACTTCGAGGCTTGTTTGCGCCCCTGCACTCACCCCCGCGCTACCTCCCACAGGCACCTGGAGTCATGCCGATGTGATGTGCAGATTACATAAGGGGGGTGGTTGCTGGGGAAGCTACCCCCATACCAGGGTGACAGGGCAGGGCGGGAGGGCACATTTCCCACATCTCTACCCTTGGCAGAAAGGCTCTGCCTTCCTGGGCCTGCCTGCAGGGGAGGCTCTGTGGGAGGTCACAGTCTGAGCGGACAGAGGCAGGGTCAGGAAACATTCTGGAAAATCAAAAGCCCATGCTCACACCTCCATCCACCAGGCGAGTGTCCTGCCTGGTCTCTCCCTTCTAGCCAGGTGTGCAGGGCTGATCTGCCTCCTACAGCAGGAAGCAGGACCCACGTGGCGGCTAAGGAGAAGCAAGCTCTGAATCACATCAGGTTAAGAGTAAAGCTGAGGTGCAGTCTGGGAGGAAGGAGGGAAGCACCAACATCAGGGAGAGCAAGAGAGCTGAACTGCTCCATAGACTTCAGCTCTAGCTAGCAAGGCAAGATGGGCCCTAGCCAGGGCCAGCTCCCAGCACCCTCTGACCTGTAGCCCAGGGCCCCGCAAGGTCCTTTGCTCTACATTTCCTCATTCAGAGCAAAGATACTCCACATCCTTCTCTTTTTTTCTTCCTTGGAGTGGTAAGAGGGACCAAGCCCAGGGCCTCAGACATCCTAAGTCTGCCCCTGTGTCCACCCCCAGCTACTGTTGCTAGTGTGCTGTCTCAGTGGGATGCATTTCCTACACTTCAGGAGCCAGTGCTGATACATCATTAACTAAAGCCCACAGTTCATTCAGAATTCTCCAGATTCCAGTGTCCTCTTCCTGTCCAGGACCCAGCAGGACTCCAGGGGACGGTCAGTCTTCCTGTCTCCTCAGGCTCCCCTGGGCTGTGGTCTCTCTGCCTTCAGTCATGATGGGGGACACGGCAGCATGCGGAGCACTGGTCAGGGGTCTACCGTACTGTCTCTGCTAGGCTTGGGAGGGAAAACTGAGGAGGAAGGTGCTCTGTTCAGGGCAGTGCCAGCCTCTAAAATGTGGTGGGTCCTCCACATGGCTCCGCATTCCCCAACTCCTCCCAACACTGCTCAGCACCCTAATCTCTGCTCTGGGGGCTCAGGGAGGCTAGGGGACCTGCCCAGAGCCACATAGTGTCTGGCCTGCCCCTGCAAACTGACTGGTTACTAGACTGGCCTCCTTACACCCAGGCCTTCTCCTCGCACTGCACCCTGAGCCTGCCAAGGTCAGGTCTCAACCTGTCCCCCTTCACTGTGGCAGGCTATGCCTTGAAGGCCAGAGGAAACCCAAGTGGCTGATGGCAGCTGAAAGACTTCCTGCTGGCAGGAATGAGACTTCCACCTGGAGCTCCCAGCACATTCTTGCTAAGTTCTAGCCACTGAGCTGGCTAGCCATTCAGAGTGTCCTGAAACCAGAG
>CABHPQ010152193.1:0-10709 GCA_902168405.1 Peromyscus aztecus | reverse complement strand
GGGATGTTCTGTATGGCAAATGTGTTGCTAATAAAACACTGATTGGCCAGTGGCTAGGCAGGAAGTATAGGTGGGACTAACAGAGAGAATAAAAAGAACAGGAAGGCGGAGGGAGTCACTGCCAGCCACCGCCAGGACAAGCAGCATGTAAAGATGCCGGTAAGCCATGAGCCACGTGGCAAGGTATAGATTTATAGAAATGGATTAATTTAAGATATAAGGACAGTTAGCAAGAAGCCTGCCACAGCCATACAGTTTGTAAGCAATATAAGTCTCTGTGTTTACTTGGTTGGGTCTGAGCAGCTGTGGGACTGGCAGGTGAAAGAGGTTTATCCTGACTGTGGGCCAGGCAGGAAAACTCTAGCTACAATTGGGGGTATAAATTGTTAAAAATAGTGTTGGCTCATCATTTTTATTCTAGATTGTAGAAGTTTCTATCCCCTGTTTCCACATCAAAGCACTGTAGCAAAATCAGTAGCCCAGGATGTCATAAAGTCTTGATATTTAAAAGTAGCAATTTCTATTGGCAAACAATTTGTAGTATACATTTAAATCTTATTAGATCAGCTTTAAAAGGTGTGTATCTCTCTCTCTCTCTCTCTCTCTCTCTCTCTCTCTCTCTGTGTGTGTGTGTGTGTGTGTGTGTGTATGAATGTGCATGTGTGAATGTATAAGCACAGATGACTACAGAGTCAAGAAAGAAGTTGCCAAATTCTCTAGAGCTAGAGTTACATATGGCTGCGATACAGTTGATACTGGTGCTGGAGCCTGCATTTAGATCCTCTACAAGAACAGCAAATCTTCTTAAGCATTGAACCATCACTCTAGCCAAAGGTCCATTTTTATTTGCTTTCAAAATAGAAATGAAATTGCCTGCTAAAATGTGACTATTATGGGAAGCATACTTGGGTTATTTTATTTCATTTTTAAGTTAAAATCCTAATTCTAATATGCATGGTTGAATATTATAAAAGCAAAATATCTAATAACCAGTATTTTGAAAATAATTATGATGAAAATGATCACACTTGACTGTACTTGAGTCATGGCCATAGGTAACATGGTAACACTTTGACATGTCATAATTTCTAATTCTGATTAAATATTCTACAAAAAATCTCATGTTTGTTTTGATATATTTTGAATATATTTGATATACTTTGATATATTAAACAGACATGTCCTCGCTCAGTAGTATTATCATTTTAAATTATTTTAATAACAGCTGCTTAAGTATGGGTTTCTATTGCTGCAATGAAACACCATGACCAAAGTAACTTGCAGAGAGAAGGGTATATTCAGTTTGTGTTTCTATATCTCTGTTCCTCATCAATAGAAGTCAGGACAGGAACTGAGGCAGGTCAAGTTTCTGGTGCCAGGGCTAATGGAGAGGCCATGGAGGAATGCTGCTTACTGGCTTTTTCCTCATGGCTTGCTCACCCTGCTTTCTTATAAAACCCAGGACCACCAGTTCAGGGATTATCCCACCCATAATGGGCTGGGTTCTCCAGCATAAATCACTAATTAAGAAAATGACACCTGCAGGTTTGCCTACAGCTGGATTTGTTGGAGGCTTCTTCTCCATTCAGACTCCCTCCTCTCTGATGACTCTAGTTTTCACTGACATAAAACCAGTCAGTACAACATGAACAGCATAAACATTTAAAACATCAAATGAATTAAAGTGTATCTCACTGTCTGTCCCACTTGACAGTTTCATCAATACCTCCTTTTGTTTTGGAGAACCACAAACTCCACTGTGTCTGATTTTAACATGGCACTCTCAACACATTCATGAACTGATTATTTTCTATATATTATAGTATGGTCAAATCTCTGAGAAAAATTTTAAAAGCCAGTATTGAGAAAATTTTATAATTATAATTGTGTGTGTGTGTGCGCGTGCGTGTGTGCGTGCGTGCGTGCGTGTGTGTGTGTGTGTGTGTGTGTGTGTGAATATATATATTTTTAACTCTTTGGCTCTTACCTCTTTGGGGGCGTGGCTCCCAGCTACCCAATAAATACACACTGAGACTTATTATTACTTATTAATGCCTGGCTTTACCTTGGTTTGTTTCTAGCCAGCTTTTCTTAACTCAAATTATTCCATCTACCTTTTGCTCTGAATTTTTACCTTTTTCTATTCCTGTATACCTTTCTTTACTCCTTACTCCATGGCTTGCTATGTAGCTGGGTGGCTGGCCCCCAAAGTCCTCTCTCCTTTTCTCCTTCTTGATCTCTTTCCCCAGAGTTCTCCTCCTATTTATTTGTTCTGCCTGCCAATCCCCACCCCATCATTTTCCCCGCCTTGCTATCGGCCATTCAGCTCTTTATCAGACCAATTAGTTGTTTTAGAAAGGCAACGTAACACAGCTTCACAGAGTTAAACAAATGCAAAATAAAAGAATGCAACACATCTTTGCATCATTAAACAAATGTTCCACAGCATAAACAAATGTAACACATCTTAAAATAATATTCTACAACATATTTCCATTGATTTTGATATTTCAGGAGCTCTGGTTGATCCATCTTCTTCTGGGGAGAGATTCTGTCTTTCATGTGTATAGAAACACCACATTTACTGTAATACTCTCTATCAATAACCACACGACTCAGATGCACAATCAAGCAGCCTATATATCATTCTATTAGGATTTATTCTTTAAAGCACATTGGCACTGGAATTCTCAGGCTCAGCTAAAAAATTATTGAGTGTTCTTTTTCTATCCATTGTACATTCTCATTCATATTAAACATTAGGGGAAGTCTTTGTGCATTTTAATTTCCGGCAATATTTAGCAACTCAAGCATATAGCATAGAAATTAAACAGGTTTATTACTATTCTTTCACAGAGTATTTTATTTGTGACAGAATTATCAGTCAGAACAACCTTAATGATATTTCAACCCTGATATAATATCTGTTAAATTATGACTAGATAATTTGTAACCCCTGTAGCACCAAGAAAATAACTTTCAGATATTTTACCATTGAAATGTATTCATCAGTCACAAACTAATCTTTTCATTAGTGATGTGATTCAAGTTTCAAAAGAGAGTGTAAAAATCTTCAATAATATCCAGGCGGTAAAATGTGATTGAAAATCATATCAACATCCTTTGCCGTTGGTAATCTCCATGATAAAAACGCAACTGAAATGAGAAAGAAATCAACTTGATGACAGTGTATTTCCTCCTGATAATTCTTATTTTCTATGAACAATGGTTAATTAGGTGAAAAGTGGAGAAAACAGTGGTTCCTGTTGCTACAGCTTGCCAGATTGCCCACATTGTTTAAAAAATGTATTCAAATATATGTAGGCCTCTACATCTCATAGGTCAGAGCCAGGGATGTCTCATTTTCACAAAAAAATCATGTAAATTCTAACTCTCAAAGAAAAATTTTAAAAAATGAAATGTGAGTACGTAAAAATAGGTTTTGGGTGTATATAGGGAAGCATTTTAAAAAGTATATTCTCGAAGTTTATGGGAAAAAAACCAATGGGATAGAAATTTGATTAGAATTTCTTACTTTTATACTGACTGTCCTTTACCCAGCTAGTTGGTTCAGGGCATTGTAATACAAAGGTGAAATTTATTCTCCTTGAACTCTTCCACTGCCCTTGTGCATTTGTCTGAATGTCAATCACATTAGCCCTGTTGTTTCTTATGTTGAGAGTCATTCTGACATCAGGCTTTTCTAGCTCTTTCTCTGTCCAGATTTCCATTTATTCACTCTATTATAGTCTTCCAGGATTGTCTTGTCTGAGAAGGCTCCCAGGGCACCCCACAGAAACAGGGCCCTACCCCATTCCCTCACCTTAGCAGATAAGTTTAAGAATGTGTTGAGAGTATGGGGTTATTGGATTATTATCTGCTTTCTGTGTGCTTCACCTCCATTGATGACTCCATGTGAATTCCACAAGGATAGAGTTTATTTTCCATTTTGAATTTATGAAACAGCAATGCTAAGACATGCTAGTAGAGAAAAGGAAATTGTACCTGGAGGAAAAGTTCAATTTGCTTCTATGATCTAGGAACTTCATGATCTGGCCCTGGTGCTGAATTCTTTCTACCCCTCTTTTCAATGGCTGTCTTCACTAGGGTCCTACTTCAATGTTTTCCAGAGTCACTTTTTCTAAAGATCTCTATTCTGAATAATTTGCATCATTGTTAAAATTTCCTTCTTTTAGCCCTTATTATAATCCATATTATTTCTTTTACTTACTAGCCTCCTTTATGTATTGTATTTATTCACTTTCTTGAAAGTTTACTCTTTCCTCTAAGAATATAAATTTTATGGGTGTGGGACTATATGTCTTGGGTAGTTCCCTTCTCGTGTCCTTAATTCTTAGGGCATGCCAATCTTTGATGAATGAGAAGGGAAATGAATGCCTCCTGGGAAGTACAAAGCAACAAATAAACAAATAAATTTGTTGAAAGTTACACATAAGAAATATAATCTCACAGTCAAGTTACTAAACCTTCACTCAGTGAGTATCATAGCAAGTTAAGCTTAATAGAAGTAGGGATATCTCCCTCTCTATGGCAAGTAATACATAGAGATTTGTGTGCTCTAGGACTCTGATGTAGTCAGAAAAGGTAAATATTTTCTCTATGCCCATAAAGAGATAAGTGTTTTGAAACTAGTCTGTAGAGACAAAAGAATGTTTGGAATAGGTTGTAGAAGAGATGAGAAGAAATTTTGGCTCTTAGTTCTTGATCAATGATAGCAGTTTTCTAGACAGAAAGATAGCAATGCAAAGTAGAACACTTGCTTTAATTATAAAGGCCACATGAAAGTTGGACTGAACATGAATTTAATTTTCTCTCTTCATATTACAATACCATGTGCATTGTATGAATATTGTACAATTGAAACATGAGAACAAGCAATAATAGTGACATCATGTGTAAGATGAAATAAGATTATTTGGCAAGAGGAAGTTAGGTAAAGGTGCTTTCATTTCAAAGAGACATTCACAGATGATGCTGAGGAGAAGGCTCAGTGCTTGAGACCACATACTGATCTTTCAGAAGACCTGAGTTCAGTTACTAGTATCCACATCTGTTGGCTCATAACAATCTGTTATTCTGGCTTCAGATCTTATACCCTCTTCTGGTCTCTGTAGATATCTGCACTTATATGTACATACCCTGTGCAACACCCCCTTACTCCCCCCAACACACAAACACACACATACTTAGAAATAAAATAAATCTCTTATTGTATTTTTAAATATATTTTTGAGATTATAATTACATCATCCTTCCTTTCCCTTTTTTCACTCCAAACTCTCCCCTGTGTTCTTCTCTAACTTTCGAAATTTGTGGCCTCTTTTTCTTCAACCACTGTTACACACACACACACACACACACACACACACACACACACCACTTACGTGCACACACACTTGCATGTGTGCACATATGCATGTGTGTGTATGTTAGTGTGTGTGTGTGTGTGTGTGTGTGTGTGTGTGTGTGTGTATTTGTATGTTTTCAAGACTAACCATTTGTCATTTGGTATCGTATAACCAATTGATTTTTCCCCCCCTAAGGAAGACTTGTTCTCTCACTCTCAGAATTTTTAGCTTTGTCTAGGGTTGAGGCCTCTGAGTTTCTCCCTTCTACATTATGGGATGTCTACTGCTGTATTTATTCAGGTTATGTCTAAATAGCTATGTTGTTGAGACTTCATGTCTGTGACTTCTGACATTTCTAGGAGACAGTCTCATAGAAATCCCTTTGTCCCTCTGGCTCTTATAATCTTTCTGCCTCCTATTCTTCCATGCTTCCTGAGACCTACATTCAGAGTTGTGTTGTAGATGTACCAATTGGGAATTGGTTTTACAATGCTGCATTTTGATTGGTTGTGGTTTTCTGAAATTGTTTCCATCTGTTATAAAGGAAAGTGTACTTGATGAGAGGTGATAGCTATACTTATCTATGAGTATAGGAACAATTACTCAGAATATGGTTAAGGGATTTATTGGTTTAATAAAGGAAAAGTTATAGGTTCTCCCCTTGGATCTATGACTTCACTAGCCCAGAATAGTTGGGTAAGTCTCCAGCACCAGGCACGATTTCCTTCTTATTAAGCAGGTATCTTATGTACAATTAGATACCTGTTGGTTACCACTAAGATATGCTTGCCATCACTGCAATGTTAGGGTTATTTAGCCATGCTGGTATTATTGTTATTCATAGTTACCACAGCAGAGTAGGATTATTGGTTGCTTTCCTCCTTTGAAAGCTCTTACGGTGCTTTATGGTACCATGAGGACTCATACTAAGGTGCCTAGGCTTCCAAGTTAGAATCAATATGGTTCCTCTGGGTCCTCTGTCTGAAGTCCATGGCATCTTCACAAATAGAAACCTAGCTTTCATCTCTGGGAGACACCCAAGGGCAACAACAGCAGCCTGCAATGTTTGCAGGGTCTCTATGAACACCATGATCAATAACTCAAAAGATTGTTTCTCATGCCTGTTG
This sequence comes from Peromyscus aztecus, assembly GCA_902168405.1. NCBI lineage: Eukaryota > Metazoa > Chordata > Mammalia > Rodentia > Cricetidae > Peromyscus > Peromyscus aztecus. The sequence goes on along the minus strand of CABHPQ010152193.1, from coordinate 4,213 downwards.
TGGCATTTATCTTCATATATTTATCTAAATTGAAAAAAAACAATAATCAACTTCTATTAGAGAGGGACCATATATCTAGTATATCAACAGCAAGGCAGAATGATTAGACAATAGATAATCTCTGATTTAAATGACTGTTTGAAATAAGATGTCACCAAAATAACCTACTAGTATAGACACAGACTCTTCTTAGGCTGTTATAAGAGGGGAAGTAAAGAGAAGTTCAAATAACTGAATTTGTGTTTTCCTATTATTAGGAGTCTAGCTCATTTATAAATCTTATGCATTTTTGAGAGATGGTTTTTCTTTGTAGCCCTGGCTGTCCTAGAACTCTCTCTTTATACCAGGCTGACCTCAAATTCAGAGATCCTCCTGTCTCTGCCTCCCTGGTGCTGGAATTAAAGGCATGCACCATCACTGCCTAGCCAAAAGTCTTATAGCAATCAATAAAAAAGTGAATCTATGAACAACTTAAATTTTCCACAAAGACTTAACTTTACATCTATGGTTGAATGAAGTTATTTATTTGAACAGAATTACTACTGGAACACCTAACACCCTATTATATATGCACTTGTATACATCATTAGCAAGTTTAAAAATGCTTATTAAGAATTTAAACTATATCATTCTTTGTTCTAAGTTGGAATCAATGATGTGGAAGGAGATGAAATATCCAGACTGCCATGCTGACAATGTAGTATGTGTATACTAATTCTGTCATTCTGCGCAGTAACAGTTATTAACCCCCAAATGTCACTACAGTGCTATCTTAAAACATTCCATTATTTATTGGTTTCCTAGTTACAGTGATGGATGTACTTTATTTACTATATCCTGACCTTAACAGGTATTGTTTCATTCTACAATAAATGCATTAGAACATATAAATGCTTCAATGAAGTAAAATGAACACAGGGGTAGGAGCAGTACAAACAATGTTTCATGGTTTTGTGCACATCAAATTTGCCCAACTTCCCATAGTTCTCACTACCCCAGCAAATACCCCGGCATATGGCAAAGGGACTGAAATTCTACTGTGCTTTCATGGTGAAGTATTTGAATTTGGCGTATAGGACTTTGCTTAATATCGAACAGGCCAAATTGTAATGTCTGTTTTAATGGTAAATTAATTAAAGTTTGTTGGCTTTTATCATCTGGAACCTACTAGTAAAGGCATGAGTATTATTAACAACAGTTATGTCATGGTTGTGGTGCTGTTTTAAAGATGAAAATGATTCATAATTGACAGTACTAATTCAGTATTATTGGGTAATAAATATTAAATAACTACTGGTTGCTGCCATTGCCCACAATTCCTTCTCAAAGAAACTAAGTGGAAAAACCTAGCAATTGCTTTCACTCAGGGTGAAATATTTTATATAAATAGTATACTGACTAATAATACTATGGGACTCACTTTTTTAGTATTTAAAGGCTTGAAAAGGAATTACTAAATGAAGTACCAGGAGAACAAAAGGTTGCCGTGTACCATTCTTTATTGCATTGTTGTAGGATTGTACTCAAGGAACTTTTGTTCAAAACCTGATTTGCAAATTTATTGCTTTGCTTTTCTGTCTTCTCGTTTGTTCACCAAAGATAAAAGTAACTATCCAGAGGTGGTGCAAGCTACTGGTTAAGATCATAGATTCTAAAACAGGTTCAAGTCATGCCACAGCACCAAAGCATACTCCTTTCAATTTAAGTGGGTGATCTTGAACCACAAATCCTGTAAAGTGCAATCATCTTTTTCTCTGTCAAACAAATATAATGATACCACTTTTGTAGATAACTATGTCTATAACTATGTCTTTTGTAGATAAATAGGTCAGTTGAAAATACAATAGTATGGGGACTAATGAAATGGCTCAGTGGTTCAGAGGTCGTTCTGTTCTTCTAGAGGACCCAACACAGTTCCCAGTGCCCACATCATATGGCTCACACTGACCTGTAACTTCAGCTGTATTGGATGTGATGCCTTCTTTTGGCTACAGTGGGAACCTGCACTCTATGTACATAGACATACAATGAAACACACACACACACACACACACACACACACACACACACACTTTAAAAATGATAAAAATAAATCTTTAAAAAATGCAATTATATGTACAGTATCCTCAGCAGAAGATGCATTTAGCAAACACCATATCAGTGTGTTTGCTCTTATATTTTTTTCTTTGTTATTAGACTGGACAATTTGAGTAACTATACAATATTCTAAAGTATTTCTGATTCACTAACTGGGGTACTATGCATCTTTTTACATACACTTCATCAAACATATCACATAAATTCACTTGCATCACAGAAATATAGGGACTTTGAATGTTGAAAGAAATGCCTTCTGAAATATTCACATAAAATACTTTTTCTAAAATGTTCTGATGTTACAAATATTTTTCTAATAGATGGATGAAAAATGTAATAATGCTAAACATTTTTCTGTTAACCAGACTATGCTGTGCAATGAAAAGGTACAGTGTGGATTCTCTTTTTAAACAACTTTAGAATTTGATGCATAGTTCAAAGAAAAACAAAGTTATTCTTTCAAATTAATGTTTCATTGATTGTTTAAAGTCAGCAAGTAATTTCTTGTTTTATACCTTATACAGAAGAAGAAAAATGGCAAAACCCAGAAATGTTAATATTTAATAAATCTAGCATACACAAAGATAAATTATGAATAATTAGCAAAGCTATACAGGCATAAAAAGAAAATTTAATTAAATTTTTCTAAATTATAGAGAATGGTACTTAATTCTTACTAAAATTTAAAGTTTTTAGGACAAAGTAACAGTATAAGCGTAAATGTGACCTCTCTGACATAGACATGACCTAATTTGCATTCATATAACCAGTACAATTTTGCTTGTCTTTTAATATGCATTTAAATGTGAATATACATGCCTGGCATGGTCTTAATTGTACCTGATATTAAGACAAATAAATCAGCTAGAGTTGATAATGAACTGAATTATTCTATATCAAGAGTTGTGCATTAATCACGACTTTGACAATGACTCCTGGTGTTGAACTATAAACCTGTATCCTCCTGCTGGTTTTTTGAAGAAACCAAACACTGCAACGCCTTAGTAGATTCCATTTTGACCTCAGGCAGTCATTCAACTGTTTTGATCCAATCATCTTTTCTGGTATCTCTTCTGACCTCCCAGGGTTAAACAATAAATAAGTACTAGCCTGATTGCATCCTTGAAAAATTAATGAATTCTGTCACTTCTGTGATGTGTATTTTATGCTTGCGCTCTATATTTTTACCAAAAGATATAAGATTTGGGTATTCCTGAGATGTACTGACATCTTCATCCCTGTCTTTTGTTTGTTTGTTTGCTTGTTTTATGAGACAAGGTCTCATTGGGTAGACCAGGCTGACCTAAAAACAACAACAACAAAAACCTCAAGAGCTTTATGCCTCTGCCTCCTGAGTGCTGGGACTGCATGCATACTACACCACACCTGTCTTGCATCTTGCTATTTATCACTAAGCATCATGCTTAGCACATCTTCTTCTTCTGGACTGTATGACAATATATGGCTTAGCATCATCAATTTTAAGAATCATCTAACCAGAGTTTTTATCAGTGATTTGAAGATGCACTGAGGTCTATAAATGACAATCTAGATTACATTTTTAATTGAATCATTCTCTTAGGACTAGTTTGAAAAGCATACAGGGAAAGGAAGCAGGAACAAAGAGATAACTGGTGTTAATACAGAAATTAAGTTGAAGTAAAATCATGATTTGAACTGGGTTCTAGCAGTGGAGATCAGTGGGATTAACTGAACCCTAAGATTTAGAAAACTGAATGTAGTCCATTAAGTTTTGTCAGATTTATTTTTTTCCTGAGCCTTGTGAGTTTCATTTACTTCCTGTGTCTTAAGGAGTATCCCTTCTTCCATATGCAAGGAGATGTAACTTAGGTGGACTTTACACAGCAGGGGGGAAATGCAGAAGATGCCAGTGAAGGCAAGCAGGAATTATGAAGAAGGAGCATGTACATAGGCTAAAAAAAATTTGAAATCTCTTGCAAGTGAAGCTAATCAAAGGATTTTATTGATTACAAAGGAAGTGTATATTTAGGTAAAAAGTATTAGTAAGACTTTGATGGTAAAACTGGTAACAGATAAGAGAGCTGGTGACTTAGTATAACAATTTAGATGAGTGTTCTTAGAGATGAAATACAAA